>CAUYLG010069812.1:0-98534 GCA_963573385.1 Cacajao melanocephalus
AAGCTCCGCCTCCCGGGTTCAAGTGATTCTCCTGCCTCAGCCTCCTAAGTAACTGAGATTACAGGCACGTACCACCACACCCAGCTAATTTTTGTATTTTTAGTAAAGACGGGGTTTTATCATGTTGGTCAGGCTGGTCTCGAACTCTGACCTTGTGATCCACCTGCCTTGGCCTCCCAAAGTGCTGGGATTACAGGCGTGAGCCACCGTGCCCGGCCAATAGAATCTTAAATACTGACAGTGATTAACAAAATACCCAGCTAGTGATTTTTAATCAGAAATTAGAATTTTATCATGCCCCTAAACATCAAGCACAGAGAGACTAATTGATTTGTGCAAATGGCACAAAAGAAAGGTTAAGGGATTCTTCTGACGTTACAGAAAGGTATCAGAATATCTATCATGGTATTTTTAGCTTGTTTCGCCTCCTGCCATGCTGTTCTGCTCCTTATGTTACATCTTCCTTCTCTCCTTGACTTTATATACTTGCTGTCATGTGATATATAATATCTCCAGAAGGTAGATTTAGATTGAGTCAAGAAATCAGTAAATTTAATGAAATACTTGATAACAATTATAGCTTTTCAATTATATCATTGGCTCCTTTAAAATATTAGGGATTCCTTTTTAGTTGAAGTGTGTAATAAAACCTGATGGCTGTTATCCTACTGGATACAGTACTCTGAATAGATAATGTTGATGATCACCTGAAATTCCCATATTCTATCATTGAGTTATTACAGGAAGAAGATATTTCATGGTATACAACACAGCTTTATGCAATAAATTGACTTGCATTAACAGTGCTTTGCTAATTCTTCATATTTTCTGTTTGTGAGTGCCCTCTTCTTACCGGCACAGGCAAAAAAAAATTCAAGTCACTTGCAATTTCTATTTCTTTCAATCCACTTTCAGAAAACTAATTCCTGCTTTATCATAGCAGTCTAAATCTAACACATCTTTGAAAACCAGGTAAAATACCATCTTCTCTGGGCTGTTTATCTTCCAAAATCCAAATCTGATGTTAAAAATTTCCCTCTCTTTCTTTCAAGTATTTTATAGAAAAATTATAGCATTTCACAAATAGATATTTTATTATAATTATTTGTACCCATAACTTTGTCCACTAAATTCTGTCGTACTGTGTCAAGATCACATCGTATTTCTACTTTCATGCAAAACCCTAAACTTCATCACTTCCAACTCAGCCAACTCAGCTCCTTATCTGTGAATAGTTTTTCCAATTTCATGTTATTTGAATCAAAGTGAATGTTTAAAAAGTAAGATTGTTGACACATACCTGCCAAGCTTGATCCTCATCTATTATCCCAATCAATTTAAGCTTTTTGCTTCTTTTTTTTCCTGTTTTACTCTAAAGTTTTTGCAATATATAGGAATAAATACTTTTGAAACCAAAAATGAGGGTCAACTTCCTAGTTATGTATTTGCACTTAATGTGGGGAAAAATCTTCCAATTTTACTCACTTTTATTTTGCTCTTTGTAACACTTTCATGGTAGCTTTGGGAAAAGGCCTCAAAGATGCACTCTGTATGTTGTGTACCTGTTTCACCTCTGCCATTCTTGTAAGGGTTCGAAGAACAGGACTTTTCCCAGCACATCCATTATAATGTGGCATACACATTTCTACTGTTAGCTGAGGGCTACAGGCATGACGGCAATGTTGGCGCAAATTAAACCCACAGCTCTCATCACACCACGCCTCATCCAGCTATTCCCTTTCCATCTTATATGCCCACACCAGAATCTCTACAATTCCAAAAGTTTGAGACCAGGACAGTGTCCAAGCAATTGAAATATCCTGGAGAGAAGACGTGTTTATACTGGTCTTTAGACAATCCCCTATCTCTTCTTAACATTCCTCCTTTTAATTCAGGCTGTGAGTATTTTTCACAGCTCTAGTTATGAAGCAGACTATATTATTGCACTTTGAAACCAATCATTTAATGCCTGTTCAAAAATAGATAAACATTAATTGGCAGTTTCACTATCATTCAAAACACCATCTTCCTAATTAATTCAAGAGTGAGATTCTCAGTCACAGAGTTCGAACCTATCTATGTGTCAAAAGCCTCAAATATATGAGATATCAGTCATTCATAATATACAGCATTATCCTTTCTTTGATGATGTTTATTTGTGTTTACTTTTTGTAGCTTTATATAAAGTTATACAACATCCTGTTATTTTCGGCACACTTTTTTCATCCAGTGCACGAGAATGTTTCTTACATTTGCTTTTCTTCAGAAGTTTCCTTTCAGTGAGATAATTACACACTCCTCTGACCTGTAATGATGAGAAAAACACTTAGGTTGCCAGATTATTGGTTACAGAGAAAAGAATATAATAGAAATGTTCCATCACTGCAGGATCCACTATTACTTGGCCAGTGAATCTAAAAATCTGCACTAGACAAATGCAAAGTGGAAGGGAGAAATTTCTAGCTAAAGTAATTTACTATTTTTTAAATTCCAAAGATGTGAGAATAATTTGAATATTCATGTAATTCTACAATTATATTCTTCTTTATTATTATACCCACATGACTTATTAAGATGTTTTAAACATGTTAAAATAATTATGTGTTTACATTTGCAAATAACAATTTTATTCTAAATTATCCTGATTTTTCTTTGTCAAGTTGGAATTAATTTGTGTCTACCTAATATATTTTGTCTAATGCTCTACATTAGACAAATGTATATTTTGTCTATAAATATATAGATGTATATTTTGTATATTTTGTCTATAGACAAAATATATATTTTGTATCTATAGACAATATATTTTGTATCTATAGACAAATATATAGATGTATATTTGTATATTTTGTCTATAGACAAAATGTATATTTTGTATCTATAGACAAATGTATATTTTGTCTATTCTGTCAATATCTAATATATTTTGTCTAATGCTCTACATTAGATATTGACAGCATTCCACTCACACTATCTCATTTAATTCTGATGAATCTCCTGGATGTTCCTTGTTACTCTCACACAATGAAACAGGAAAATGCTGGGGACAACAGTCCTGTCAGTCACACAGCTGGTAACTTACAAATGCAGTACATGAAGCTAATTATAAATTCTCGGTGACTTCTATTGTCATAGACTTTCCTTGGCTTAGAGAATTTGCCATATCAAGGCATTTCAAAAATGCACAATAACCTACAGGATACATGAAACTTATCAAGACTAGGAAAGAGATACAGCTTTTTTTTGTGATTAACACTTTCTTCTGCATTTGCTTTTCTTTTTGATGACATAATTAGTAATAAATCAACATTTTACTATATTTAGATAGTCTTTTTATGTTAATAGAGGACACATCATTTAGAAGCCTATAATACACAAATGAATAAATGATAATACAGGATTATAGAGCAAACTTAAAATACATGTGGAACATGAGCCAGGCACAGTGTCTCCTGCCTGTAATCCCAGCACTTTGAGAGGCTGAGGCAGGCAGATTACTTGAGCTCAGGAGTTCGAGATTGGTCTGGGCAACATGGCAAATCCCTGTCTACATAAAAAGTTTAAAAATGTACATATCCTGGGTGTTGGTGGCTTGTGCCTGTAGTCTCAGCTACTTGAGAGACTGAGACAGAAGGATCACTTGAGCCCAGGAAGCTAAGGTTGCAGTGAGCCAAGATCATGCCACTGCACTCCAGCCTGGGTGACAGAGTGAGACCCTGTCTCAAAAAAATAAAATAAAATAAGTGTGGAGAAATTTTTCTGTACTATATTTGTCTCATTGTAATAATGACATAATTCTGTTAAAGAATAACATTATTTTATCATTTTTCATTTTTAGATATGAATTACCTCATCAGGTATTTCAGTGGTAGCTAAGTGAGAAATTCACAGAGACAACTTTTGGGGCAAAGGGATAAGGAAAAAGACAATATTTTTAACAATAGAATATTTTCCATGACAGCAAGTGTTAAAGTGGGAAGACAACCCTTGAATTAGAAATAGGTTACAATAACCTGTAGAGATCTGTTAAGAGCTAAAACTCAAGTACTATGTGTTAAACAATGCTAGGCATTTTATATGCATTATAGAATTTAATTAATCTTGAAAACAACTCAGTGAATGAGGCATTTTTATCCATCACCCTCATCCTACTGATTAAGATACAAAGGCTTAGAAGAGGCAATTACATTGTTCAGTATTAGAAACTCCTCAAAAATGTTGCTGACACATTGGGATATCCACATGTAAAATATAAAGTTGCACTCCTTCCTCATAGTAGTCAAAAGTAAATAACTCAAAATGCATCATGGCCAGCATTTAAGAGCTAAAACTATAAAATTCGTAGAATAAAACACAGCAGTAAATCTTCATAACCTTTAGTTAGGCAAAGACTTCTTGAACATGATACCAAATGAAGTGACAGAATAAAATTTAGGTAAACTGGACTTTAGCAAAATCAAAAGTATTTGTGCATCAAAAGACATCATCAATAAAGTGAAAGACAACCCACAGTACATGAGAAAATATTTTTAAATCAAATATTTGATAAAGGACATGTATCTAGAATATAAAAGAATTTTTACAACTCAGAAATAAGACAAAAAATTGAAAATGGTTGAAAATATACATATTTATTAAAAACATAACGCCCAATAAATACATAAAAAGACATTTCATATCAACTGTCATTAAGGCAATGCACATAAAAATAACAATGTAATACCACTTCACATCCACTACGGTTGTTATAATCCAAAAGAAAGAAAGTAACAGATGTGGAAGAAAAAATGGAATCCTCATACATTGTTTATGAGAATGTAAGATAACCTTGCAGCTTTGGAAAGTAGTTTAGTGGTTCTTTAAAATGTCAACCATAATTACTACATGACCCAGCAATTCAACTCCTAAGAAAATACGTTAAAAATAAAAGCATAGGTCCATACAGAAATAGTACACACATGTTCATAATGGCATTATTCATAATACTGAAAGAGTGGAAACAACCCAAATGTCCACCAACTGATGGATGGATAAACAAGATGTGTTATATCCTTATAATTATATGTTATTTGTCAATAAAAAAGAGAGTGATGCGTGTTACCACATGGATGAACCTTGAATACAGGGTAAGTGAAATACACCAGTCAGAAAAGACCACATACTGTGTTATTCTTTTTCTATGAAATATCCAGGATAAGCAAATGGATAGAAACAGAAAACAAATTAGTGGTTGCTCAGTACTAGGTGAAAGGGGGTGTGAATTAAGAGTATGGTATAGATTGAGATGAAATGGTCCAAAAGTGGGTTGTAGAAATGGGTTCATGACTGTGAATATTTTTACAAATAATTGTACATGTTAGTAGGCAAATGATAAATGAATTATATCTTAATAAAGCTATTGAAAACACAAACGGATGGGCTATGAACCTAAGAAGTTTGACTTCAAATCACCAGTATAAAATATGTTTAGAGGTCTTTATGGAAGATCTGTCAAAAAACTATTTTATTATCAAAGGGAGAAATTTTTTCCTTAGTACTTGACTTTCTGAGCTTGTTGGAGAAAAGACGATAACCTTGTGTGTCATATCTAGTTCCATTAATTGACAAACTGTTTTGTATTGATTTAAGTAAAGGTTAAGGTGTGCTTTTGTACCGATTCTAACTGAAGAAAAAAAGCCACTGACTCAAGTGATGTGTGTATATGCACAAGTGTGTATGAGAGAGGGGTGTGAGATGTGTCATGTCTAGCTCTGTTACCTGAGGAACTGCTTTGTTTTGATTTAACTGAAGGTTAAAGTGTGCTTTTGTACTGATTCTCATTGAAGAATAAAAGCCATTGACTCAAGTGATGTGTGTGTATGTGCACAAGAGATGTATGTGAGAGAGAACTGTTTAGTATACACAGAAGTTGCAAGTGGAAAAGAAGCTGGGTATAATTTGCAGAAACTTAACACCAATTGATATAGCTCTTTTTTCGTTTTACAAAATGCACTGACATTTCTTTGAGAGATTTCTCTGAGTCTAGATTCTGCCAGGCATTTGAAAACCTAAGAATAAGTGGCAGCCCATCCTCTGTGTTTTACCTGGAATTATGTTATTTAGCTGGTAATGGTATCAGCAGTTCTCACTTTGACTTCACAGTCATTTCAATGGCTGTGCACACAATCAGGGTATATCTAGACCCTCAGCTCTTTAACTCACAAGTATTTCTTCTTTTTCTTACACTATTAATTAGAAGTTGCTTATTAATTAAATTTGATAGTCAAAGGCCAGTGGTGATTATATTCAATAATAATTTAATTGTATATTATAAAGTAAAGAATATAATTGAATTGTTTGTAACTCAAAGGATAAATGCTTGAAGGATGAATACCCCATTATCCATGATGTGATCCCTGTGTATTGCATGCCTGTATCAAAGCATTTCATGTGTACCATAAACTTATACACCTACTATGTACCCTCAACAATTAGAAAAAATAATTTAAAGAGTATTTTTTTGAAGCAGGCCACTTGAAGCCTATGCAATTTTAGTTTTTTTTTTTACAATTGAGCAGCTATGCAATACTTTTTTTATTATTATACTTTAAGTTCTAGGGTACATGTGCAGAATGTGCAGGTTTGTTACATAGGTATACACGTGCCATGGTGGTTTGCCGCACCCATCAACCCATCTTCTACATTAGGTATTTCTCTGAATGTTATCCCTCTTCTAACCTCCCACCCCCTGGGAGGCCCTGGTGAGTGATGTTCCACGCCCTGTGTCCATGTGTTCTCATTATTCAACTCCCACTTATAAGTGAGAACATGCAGTGTTTGGTTTTCTGCTCCTGTGCTAGTTTGCTGAGAATGATGGTTTCCAGCTTCATCCACATCCTTGCAAAGAACATAAACTCATCCTTTTTTCTGGGGGGGGGGGGGGCTGCAAAGTATTACATGGTGTATATTTGCCACATTTTCTTTATCCATTCTAACATTGGTGGGCATTTGGGTTGGTTCCAAGTCTTAGCTATTGTAAATAGTGCTGCAATAAACATACATATGCATTTATATTAGCAGAATGATTTCTAATCCTTTGGGTATGCACCCAGTAATTGGATTGCTGGGTCAAATGGTATTTCTAATTCTAGATCCTTAAGGAATCGCCACACTGTTTTCCAAAATGGTTGAACTAATTTACACTACCACCAACAGTGTAAAAGTGTTTCTATTTATCTACATCCTCTTCAGCATCTGTTGTGTCCTGACGTTTTAATGGTTGCCACTCTAACTGGCATGAGATGGTATCTCATTGTGGTTTTGATTTCCATTTCTCTAATGACCAGTGATGATGAGATATTTTTTTGATTATGTTTGCTGGCTACGTAAATGTCTTCTTTTGAGAAATGCCTGTTCATATCCTTTGCCTACTTTTTGATTGGGTTGTTTGTTTATTTCTTGAATATTTTTTTAAATTATTTGTAGATTCTGGATATTAGTCCTTTGTCAGATGGATAGATTGAAAACATTTTCTTCCATTCTGTAGGTTACTTGTTCACTCTGATGATAGTTTCTTTTGCTGTGCAGAAGCTCTTTAGTTTAATTAGATCCCACTTGTCAATTTTGAGTTTTGTTGCCATTGCTTTTGGTGTTTTAGTCATGAAGTATTTGCCCATGCCTATGTCCTGAATGATACTGCCTAGGTTTTCTTCCAAGGTTTTTATAGGCTTAGATACTTTAATCCATCTTGAGTTAATTTTTATACAAGATGTAAGGAATGGATCCAGTTTCAGCTTTCTGCATATAGCTGGCCAGTTTTCCTAACACCATTTATTAAATAGGGAATCCTTTCACCATTGCTTTCTTTTTGTCAGGTTTTTCAAAGATCAGATGGTTTTAGATGTGTGGCATTATTTCTGAGGCCTCTGTTCTGTTCCATTGATCTACATCTCTATTTTGGTACCAGTACCATGCTGCTTTGGTTACTGTAGCCTTATAACATAGTTTGAAGTCAGATAGCGTGATTCCTCCAGCTATGTTCTTTTTGCTTAGGATTGTCTTGGCTATGTGGGCTCTTTTTTGGTTCCATATGAAATTTAAAATAGTTTTTTTCCCATTCTGTGAAGAAAGTCAATGATAGCTTGATAGAGATAGAATTCAATCTATAAATTACTTTGGACAGTAGAACCATATTCATGATATTGATTCAACCTAACCATAAGCGTGGAATGTTTTTCCATTTGTTTGTGTCCTCTCTTATTTCCTTAAGCAGTGGTTTGTAGTTCACCTTTAAGAGGTTCTTCACATCTCTTGTAAGTTGTATTCTTAGGTATTTTGTTCTCTTTGTACCATTTGTGAATGGGAGTTCACTCATGATTTAGCTTTCTGTCTGTCTGTTATTGGTGTATAGGAATGCTGATGATTTCTGCACGTTGATTTTGTATCCTAAGACTTTATTGAAGTTGTTTATCAGCTTAAGGAGATTTTGGGCTGAGGCGATAAGGTTTTATAAATATACAATCATGTCATCTGCAGAGACTAGAGTATTTTTTAAAAGCCAGGGACCTCACACAAACAACGCACGTCACAATGTTAAAAAATCTCTGGATCATGGGAGACAGGATTCCCTGGTGAAATACAAGTTGAAAGATGCACATTGATGTCTGTAATAATGTCCGTAACTGCAGTTCTATCACTGCCTTTTTATTGATATTGACTTTAAATTAAATTCAGTGACTAGAGAGTCTTGATTCTATACATTCCTCATGTAGACCTCCGGGGAAAGAGATCTCAGGGTTACTTCTTGTGATATCTATGCCTACATCATTTCATGTGCAGATGAATTCCCTGGAGCTTGGGCAGCATAGGCAATGTTGGAACTCTGTGTGCTTGTGGAGTATTATTTTAAATGAAACCTTTTTCCATACTTGAAATTTGTCTTGCTCAAGTTTCACTCCAAGTTATTTGTTCAATTTCTTCTTTAGTGAAGAAGGTGATATAAAAAAGAAAGAAAGAAAGAAAGGAGGGAAAGATGCTGATTTATTTTAGGTACTTAGCTCAATTTGCTTTTACTCGTTTGGGAAATTGCTTTTTCAATGCAGAAAAAAATGTGTTGCAGTGAAGTAATTCCATGAGTTTGATGACACTGCAGTGTGTTTCTTCCCTGTATCTAAGTGTAAATGAACTGCAGAAACTGCAGCATTACCATTATTTACTTCCTTTTATTGCTACTCTTTCTTACCTACTAGATTACATGTGTGTTACTGAAGTTACTGTTTACACTTATTTAACAGTATTGACTGAAATAACCCTGAATCTCTTCCGGTGAGGACTGATTTAGCTACAAATCACTGTTCCAGCTCTGAAATCATTAATCACCCCTAGGCAAGATCCATTATGTGGGATTTCAGCGTTGAAGAAATATTAACAGCTCCCTGGAAGAAACGTTACCATCACGTTGGTTGTGATTCCCTGCTGGAGCAGCAAATTACCCTCAAGTAATAATTATAATACATTAGTAGAGGTTTAATTTCCAATAAGTGCTGTCTGTTTAAGAAATGGCAATCTCAGCATGGCTCAGAGAACAATAGATCATGTTATCAGCAAGAATAAACCTACATGGAATTAAATGAGTGATAGTAAAAAATTCATTACACCTTGAAAACTGTAGAAAAAAGAGAAGCCACTGTGAGTTCCTCAGTTACAGTTTTACAGAAAAACTTTGTTTATAGATCATCTCACTGGGCGATAGTAGGCAGAGCTGTGAATTTTTTTCTTTTAACTTTGGAAGATAGCGAAATTCTTAATTTATTTGTTAATATCAATGGCAAATTAGTAATAGCTTTTTTTCTTTTTCTGAGGGGAGGAAGATTCAAATGAGAGTAATGGAACTACATGGAAAATTCATTCTTCACTTAAGTGTACTCAGTGACCCGCTTTTTCTTCAGAATTAATATTCCAGTTAAAAACTTTCAAAAGTACAGAAAAATAAGGGTTTTAGAGGACTGCTTATAATTCCACTTTAGACAGACAAAAATATTTATTTGGAGTTAGGTTTGTAAATGGTTTTAAAAGATAGCTCATTCCTATTAAGTTTTAGAATAGTCTGAGTTCTAGGAAGGCTGTAATATCCAATTAAAATTTTAAATAGAATCTCTGTTGTATACAAGTTACCATATAAGGGACCACTATTGTGTATGTTATATTCTTCCTACTCTGGGGTAAAGTGAAAAATAATCATACATATGTTAATAAGACTTATTTAACTTTTAAGTACAATGAAGATTTTATTTATAATGATTTTAGAAGTTTTATCAGCATGATTCATTTCTTCCCAAATTATTAAGTATCTAGGCAATGTCCACATTTATTGATGTGATAACAGCAATATTCTGAAATTTTGAGGTTTGCTAGTATCTTGTGTTTGAGCAGTCTGTAGTGTAAAGATATTTTTCTTCTACCAGCCGAACTAAGTTCTTCTATTGAACAAGTTCTAGCACATTGCATAAACCAGATTAGGTATGTGCCAGTGCTTGAAAATTGTTCTTCAGGTTCAGTGAACTATTGATTTAAGGAATTCAAGGTGATTGCATTACTGAGTAAAGAGATTCATATTTTCTTAACACTGTAGGGTTTGCAGTTTGATTTATGTGTCCACTAATGTATAGGCTTAGAGATTTTTTTTTCCTTCTGTTTTACTTTTTGATGGATTTCATGTCATACTGTCAGATACAGAAACCAAACAGAAAGAAAACTATTATAAGTAAGTTCTTCCCCTATTTCATAGTGAAATATGCCTCGTGGTTGAATTTGTACAAAATTCAACAAAAATAAACCATGTCCTAATTCTATGTAATGAATCCAATGTGAAACCTAGCGTAAAAAGTAACCAGATTTCTAAAAATTTGAAACAATCACGTTTCAGAGCTTATTCACATATAGTGACACTTTTGGAAATAAACTTGCATGTCTTTAATTATAGATCTTTGGTAAGGAGGAATGTTCAGAATCATTTAGATAATTTTAAAAGTTCAAATCAGTTGCTATCTCTAAAACATTCATAAACTACTCCTTTTATAGCTGAATATGCAGCATCCTTAAAAAATTATTTCAGAAATTCACAACAAGTGAAGCGCTGTGATAGATCCCAATCTTGCAGCCCCTATTCCACCCAGCATGCAATGCAATGGTCTCCACTAATTACCTGACAATATATTAGGCATGGAACTTAGCAAAATCTTTCACACTACCTGAGTTTTCTTTCTTAGGTTAGAAAAAAATGAAGCACAGTTAAGCATGAAGTTTACTCCTTCATGCCCCAAAATTTAGCATTCAATAGTAAGAGAAAAATTTATCCTGGGCACTTATGTAACACACACACACACACACACACACACACACACACACACACACAGATATCCAGGAGCTTAATGATTTCACGTAACTATTTATTGCCCTTGAATCCCAGAGTAATATAAAAATGAGTAATTTTATGACATTCTTTCTTTTAAAATACAATTCTGGTTATTTTCTATTTAAAAATAATTCAAGGGTTTTAACCATCAGGTAATTAATTAAAATTAGTAGATTTTCAGATACCTTCTACTTGAATGCATAGCCCAGAAGCATACATTTGCACTAGTGTAATGAAATATAAATCTCAGACTTTAAAAAATACATTTAAAAAACCTAATGGATGTAAAGTAGTCATGCTTCCTAAATATCAGAGTATTAAAATACTCATGAATCAGTGAAGGAGTAAGGTATTTGGTGTATACTAAGTGTATAAGGATGCAATCTCAAGATGAAACTTTCCAGAGCAGCAGAGGATAATGATTAGTAAATGCTCCATTCCAGAAATCAATGGAGAGGAGAGAGATTGTGAATAGGATATGGATGAATAGTTAGCAGTACGTATTATTTAACCCCAGAAACTCTAAGTGGCTGCCCAATGTGTTTTTCAGGAATTGCTGAAGCAATCAACATAGTCATTTCATAATATAAAATATGGTTGTCAAGGACTCACACTATAAGTTGGTGCAGCTACAGTTATTCACAGAGCAGGAAACAGAGTTAAGCAACTGAATTTTATTCTAGACTCTGCCATTTCCCAGCTTATGTCTTCGGCTAAAGCATCAACATGTTCTGAGCCCTTTTTTTTTTTTCCTCTTAAATGGAATAAAATACTTGAGTTGGCTACTACCTGTTAGTTTTGTAAAAATCCAAAGACACAATATATTATTATGAATAATAATACCAAAGACAAAAAATCATTACAACCATAATAATAGCAGCAGGGTTTCTTTTGCACTCACTGAGTCAGTATGCTAAGTAGTATTCAAGCATTTTGTTCCTTACTTTTTCACAACTGTGAGATATTTAATATTATCATTTCCAGTTTAAGTGAAGAGAATAGAGAAAGAGTAGGCTATTTACCAAGGCCATATGGTTAATGAATGAGGCAGGCACATTCAAGTGTGTCCAGCTGTAGAAGCCAAGCCAGCAAAGAAACAGTCTTGTTGTCCATCTTGACCTTCCTCCCTTCCTTCTAGGTTGGGTGACTACACCTGTACTGTTTATATACTTCCAAGATGAAGTTCATCATAGGAGGCTGTTGCTATCTGTTTACTGTTTGTTCTTCAAAGACCTTGCTTGCTAGTTCAGTGTTCATGTAGAGTGGATGAGGCAGTGAATGCTGAGAACCTGTACAGACATGTGGTCTAGTGTTATATTGGACTTCTACATAGCAAACTATGTAGAAGACAGAGTCTTGCTTTGTCACCAGACTGGAGTGCAGCGGCGCAATCTCAGCTCACTGCAACCTCTGCCTTCTGGGTTCAAGTGATTCTCCTGCCTCAGCCTCCTGACTAGCTGGCACTACAGGCGCACATCACCATGCCCAGCTAATTTTTATATTTTTAGTAGAGACGAGGTTTCACCAAGTTGGCCAGGGTGGCCTTGATCTCTTGACCTCGTGATCCACCTACCTTGGCCTCCCAAAGTGCTGGGATTACAGATGTGGGCCACCACGCCCAGCCTCTTTATTCTAATTTTTATGTGTTAGGTAGCTGAGTCTTCATAATTTTACCTCTAGCAACATCTTTATGTAATATTTTCTAAACAGTGGCATGTACATAATAAATTCCCATCTGGAATAATGAAGGAATAGAAGAGCAAATGATTATTCCTCATAAACCTCCACGATTTCTAGTTGTTATAATTATCAATTAAATTAAAATGTGAATTAAATTATACCTTATATGGACAATATTTCTACTATCCACATAATATGCACAGGAGATCTGTCCTGTACCAATAGCACAAATCACTGTGAATAATAAGATTCAATTCATATATTAGAAATTTAGTGTGGTAAATAATCTACATAACAGACTGGTCCCTGGTCACAAGACATTTTTTTCTCTCTAATTAAAAATTTTAGAAAAGACAAAGGTTGACATTATTCTTACTATTATAACTACGCAGTGAAAGAGGACTAAATTTCTTCAAATGCGTCCTCTTTAGAGGAAGAGAGAAAAGGAGATTTCTTTATTGTCTGTAAAATTCCTAAATCTTTCCAAAGGTGAGATTTCATCAGCTGAGGAATGAACACATACTGTCATTTGGATTTGAAAGTGTTCCACTTTTCTTCATCAATAAAATTATTTTCTTCTGATTTCCTAAAACCGTACCTGGCAGTTCAGTGGTGATAAGAATGGTGACATCATTGTATTCATTTAGGACATGAATTGTGGCCATGAGCTTTTAGTATGCCTAGAGGCATGTGTTTTAAGTTACTGTAGTTATGGATTTTAATTGCAACACGCGGCTGGCGATTAACGTGAATATGTCTTGTCTGATTGTCCCATGGATAACCCCAAATGTACTCCATGAACTTGGAAGTTTAACAGAGCTATATTGATTTCTGAATTTAATGCAAAATGGCTGTGTAATTTAAAATAATGCATTCATTTCATGTAGTTATCTTTAAGGATATAGATCTCTAAAACTGAAGCCTCACATGTATTCAAAGCGATTAAGAATCAAACCAGGTAAGGAGAGAGCTTTCTAGTTGATGCAGTAAAAGTTGATAAATAAGCTCATAATCTTTGCAATTCCTAAATCATGAAAATATACAAGTACATTCGGCCAGGCGCGGTGGCTCACGCCTGTAATCCCAGCACTGTGGGAGGCTGAGGTGGGCGGATCACGAGGTCAAGAGATTGAGACCATCCTGGCCAACATGGTGAAACCCCATCTCTACTAAAAATACAATAATTAGCCGGGCGTGGTGGCACGTGCCTGTGGTCCCAGCTACTTGGGAGGCTGAGGCGAAAGAATCACTTGAACCCAGGAGGCGGAGGTTGCAATGAGTCAAGATTGCACCACTGCACTCTAGCCTGGTGACAGAGCAAGACTCCGTCTCAAAAAAAAATATACAAGTACATTCTTACTGCTTTTGTTGTGCTTTCCTTCTTTATTTGAAAATATCTAGCAGTAAAAAAGTTCTAATGCTGTACTAGAAAAAACACTTTTGGCTTTTACTTTTAGATTATTGCCTTGTATTACTAAGTAATAAAAAAAGATTTTTAAGGTGGCTGCAATGTACATCTTCCATTTTAACTTCAATGTCTTTCAGCATCACTTAGAATGGGCATGTTTTGAATGCTTTCAGAGAATAGAACTAATACTCTCATCATGTATCATTCGTTCTTTATGAATCCTTGATTCATATGATTTATAGAATTGAAGAGTGAAGATGAATTTGTTTCAATCTTAAAAAATACTTTTTCATTTTGAAATTTTTGTCTTTGTATTAGCTTAATAATAGTATTAAGTTTATTATTTTTGTGGTTTCTGATAGTACCAGCAACAGCTTCTCCATTACGCTGTTCAGTAATATTTGTTACAAACACTCCAAAGAAAAATTGTGTGCATAAAACTTTCTTTTGTGTACAGTAAGAGTTTAGCATCTAAGCAACAATTTAATATTTTTTACAATAAATGTTGGTTTGTTGAGGATTTTCCTAAATCAAGTATACTAATGTGTTCAGGATTCAGTGAAAATACCTACTGACTGTGGCTAACTGGAGAAACAATATTAATAGATTATGTTGGCATCTTTCCCAAAATTTAACATTCAAATCCTAAACCCCCATGAGGATGGAATAGGAATTGAGCCTTCAGATATTTAGGTTTAGATGAGGTTATGAGTGTGGGTATCTTGTGATGGATTATTGTTCTTATAAAAAGGGAGACATGAGCACACTCTCTACTTCCAGCAAAGACCATGTGAGGACATCACCAGGAAAAGGGCAGTCCCTAGAACCTAACCATGCTGGCACCCTGATCTCAGACTTCTCAGAGCATGAAGAAATTTGAATCGTCTAAGCCACTCAGTCTATGGAATTCTGAGCATCTCAAACTAAGACAAATAATAATGTGCAGGTAGTTTACAGGAATGAAAGGAGAGTTACACAAGCGCCTTTGGGAGGAATAGCTTCAGGGAGCGTCTTTATACTGCTCTCTTCCTTATTATCTATGTGCCTCCACTGAAGTTTTTCTATTCTCTATCCTAGTGCCATGTTCTGAATGTTTGTGTCCTGACAAAAATTTATATGTTGACATGTCATCCTCATTGTGAAAATATTAGGAGGTGAGGCCTTTGACAGGTGATTTGATCATGAGGACTCTGCTTTCATGAAGGGGATTAGTGCCCTTATAAGGGAGGCTTCAGGAAGCTGGTTGGATCCTTCCACCATGTGAAGACAACTAAAAAGCACCGTTTATGAGGATGGGTCATCAGCAGATACTGAATTTCAATCTGTTGATGTCTTGATCTTGTACTGCCCAGCCTCTATAACTGTAAACAATAAATTTCTGGTGCTTACAAATTATCCAGTCTAAGGTATGTTCTTATACTAGTCTAAACAGACTAAGGCACTTTCCTTTAGACAGAGTGTGTGAACTTTTGGCTCAGGCATTTAGGGTTAGGGGACAAGGTCAGTGGCATCAATAAAACCAATGCACAAATCAATATATATCTGTCATCCAATCTAATTTGTGTTTTTGTGTTCATATCAGCCAGCAGCACTCATGCCATTTATGCACTTTTTTGTCAGAATTTCTATTTTTAATTAGTGTCTTGAGGCACTTCAGAATTATTAAGGTGGAAGAAACTAATATTGATCGTCTAATCTATGTTAGGACAGGAAACAGATTGTATTGCTAGGCACACCACTGATGCAGTCTAGTCTCTCAATGAGAAAAATGAAACTATTTGTAATTATTAGAACTAAAATATACACCTAAATACTAATAGAATTTAGTAGTTTTTCTCCCTCAAAGAAGTCATGTGTTTTTATTCTCCATATTTTTTCAACAAAAAATATTAAATCCATAATATAAAACATAATATGCATTTACCTATTGTAAAACTTACCACACTATGATATTTATTGGCTTGCTTACCACTTAGGGTCTAGAGCAAGGTCTTAATTTGAAGACATTCTGTATTATCTTCCCTATATATTTAGCACTTAGAAGAGTACTTGACAATACATTAGAATTCCATACCCTTGTTGAAATGTTGAGGTTAAAACAGTATGTGTCTGGCTGGATTCCTTATTCAATATGATGTTCTTTATTGAGTAAGTATATTCTGTGTGATAAATCTGGGTAAAGTGCTGCTCAGATAATAGCAAACTGATATGGCCCATGGCCTAAGGCTGGTGGAGCGCACGAAAGGCAATCAAAAGGTCCTGCAAATAAGTGGGAAATCAGAGTTATAAGGTCTCTGAAAAAAGGCTACTTTGTGCCATAAGCAACATTCATGACAGGATATTTAGGGCTATAAACTTATAATTTCCTGACAATAGCACACCTATTGCTTAAAGTAATTTAATTTTCTGGTAACTTTTGCCTCAATAATATTTATTGGCCATTTTACATTACCTTATTTATCAAATAGTAGCAAATTGCATGCTTACTGTTACATCAATAAGAATAAAAACAACTAGTACTGATGAGGAATTTATTATTTTATTAGTGTGTGAATTTGTTCAGAATAATTACCTATTGAAGTTTCTGTAAAATAATTCATGTAAATAGTTATTTTAAAATTAATTTTCTCAGTGGTTTTGATAGCCTATACTGCTTTGCTGCTTGCTGTGTTCTTTAATGGATCTGCAGCCATTTTTATGGTTATTAAATGTAAAATCCAGTAAAATTAAAGTACCTCAGTCTCAATGTCCCCAAAGCATATAAAGTATATTTGTGTGTGTGTGTGTGTGTGTGTATGAGATACATAAGTATATACAAATATATGTTTAAAGTTTGTATTAGTCCATTTTCATACTGCTGATACATACTAGAGACTGTGCGAATTACAAAAAAAAAATAGAGGCTTAATGGACTTACAGTTCTGCATAGCTGGGGAGGCCTCACAATCATGGTGGAAGGTGAAAGGCACGTCTCACATGGTGGCAGATAAGATAAGTAACTTTGTGCAAGGAAACTCCCCTTCTTAAAACCATCAGATCTCATGAGCCTTATTCACTATCACAAGAAGAGCATGGGAAAGACCTGCACCATGATTAAATTACCTCCCACTGGGTCCCTCACACAACATGTTGGAATTCAAGATGAGATTTGGGTGGGGACACAGCCAAATTTTATCATTCTGCCCCTGACCTCTCTTAAATTATCTCATGTTCTCACGTTTAAAAACCAATTATGCCTTCCCAATAGGCCCACCAAGTCTCAACTCATTTCAGCATTAACTCAAAAGTTCACAGTTCAAAGTCTCGTCTGAGACAAGGCAAGTCCCTACTGTCTATAAGCCTGTAGAATCAAAAGCAAGTTACTTGCATCCTAGATACAATGGGGGTACAGGCATTGGGTAAATACACCCATTCTAAATGAGAAATTGGCCAAAACAAAGGGGCTACAGGACCCATGCAAATCCAAAGTCCAGCAGGGAAGTCAAATCTTAAAGTTCCAAAATGATCTCCTTTGACTCCAGGCCTCACATCCAGGTTACACTGATGTAAGAGGTAGAATCCCACTGCTTGGGCAGCTCCACCCCTGTGGCTTTGCAGGACACAGCCTCCCTCCTGGCTGCTTTCACATGCTGGCATTGAATGGGGCATATGGTGCAAGCTATGAGTGGATCTACCATTCTGGGGTCTGGACGATGGTGGTCCTCTTCTCATAGTTCCACTAGCTGGTGCCCTGCTGGGTACTCTATGTGGGACCTTGGACCCCACGTTTCCTTTTTGCACTGCCCTAGCACAAGTTCTCCATGAGGGTCCCACCCCTGCAGCAAATTTCTTTCTGGCAATTCAAGCATTTCCATACATCCTCTGAAATCTAGGCAGAGGTTCCTAAACCTCAATTCTTGACTTCTGTGCATCCACAGACTCAACACCACGTGGAAGCTACCAAGGCTTGGGGCTTCCACCCTCTGAAGCAACAGCCTGAGCTCTATATCTTGGCCATTTTAGTCATGGCTGGAGCAGCTGGGAAGCAAGGTACTAAGTCCCTAGACTGCACCCAGCACAGGGAACCTGGGCCTGCCCCACAAAACCATTTTTTCTTTCTAAACCTGTAGGCCAGTGATGGGAGAGGCTGCCTCAAAGGTCTCTTCTGTCTGAAATTCCCTGGAGACAGTTTCCCCATTGTCTTGGTAATTAACATTCAGCTCCTTGTTACTTATTCAAATTTCTGCATCCAGCTTGAAATGGGATTTTCTTTTCTATAGCACTGTCAGCCTGAAAATTTTCCAAACTTTTGTGTTCTGTTTCCCTTTTAAAATGGTGCTTTAACAGCACTGAAGTCACCTCGTGAATGCTTTGCTGCTTAGCAATTTCTTCTGCCAGATACCCTAAATCATAGGGTTCAGCTTGAAAGTTCCCCAGATTTCTAGGGCAGTGGCAAAATGCCACCAGTCTCTGCTAAAACATAACAAGTGTCTCCTTTGCTGCAGTTCCTAAAAAGTTCCTCATCTCCATGTGACACCACCTAAGCCTGGATTTCCTTGTCCATATTGTTACCAGCATTTTTTGTTAAAGCCATTCAACAAGTCTCTAGGGACTTCCAAACTTTCCCATATTTTCCTCTCTTCTTCTGAGCCCTCCAAACTGTTCAACCTTCTGCCTCTTACCTAGTTCCAAATTTGCTTCCACATTTTCAAGTATCTTTTCACCAGTGCCCCTCTCCTGGTACTAATTTACTGTGTTAGTCCGTTTTTATGCTGCTGAAAAAGACATACCTGAGCCTGGGAAATTTCAAAAAAAAAAAAAAAAAAAAAAAAGTGGTTTAATGGACTTACATTCCATGTGGCTGAGCAGGCCTCACAATCATGGCAGAAAGTGAAAGGCACGTCTCACATGGTGGCAGACATGAGAAGAGAGCTTGTGCAGGGAAACTCCTCTTTTTAAAATTATCAGATCTCATGAGACTTATTCACTATAACAAGAACAGCACAGAAAAGACCTGCCCCCCTGATTCAATGACCTCCCACCAGGTCCCTCACACAACATATCAGAATTCAAGATGAGATCTGGGTGGGGCACAGTCAAACCATATCAAGTCTTATTTGAATTTTAGCATTAGGACTATTTATTACAACAAAATAAGCTTTTACTAGTCTACAGATAAGGGCTTCTCTGTGTTCTGGCCCTTAAAACAGTTCTGGCTCTTACAACCATACAGAATTGTTCTGTTATTTTGGTAGTGCCTCTACAAGGAGAAAGCTTCTCAAAATAGTCATCTATTTCCTTGACATGTTCTCACAGACTTGATACTACATAAGGAGATTCTAGTCTAAAAGATTTTAGATTTTTCTTTATCTTTTGTGAACTTTCTTGCTCAATTAAGTGCCTTATTTAAAGTTACCTATGCTGTAGTTGACTTTTTTGTCATCAGTTTCATTAGATTGTAAATATACAGTAGCTACTTTTCCTTATTACCATTAATCTTTAAAATTATCTTTATAAGCAAGCACTCAAGTTCATTGATAGGGAGGTGATGCAAGAACTCTAGAGACTGAGCTCATATCCACTTACATAAATTATTTTTAAAGACAACACAAATAAATACACTTAATTACCTGTGGTTTGAGGAGAGCTAGTGAACTTAGGTAAATATCCTTATAGTGAGAAATAAGCAAAAACTATGCAAGACCTATTATTTGTAGTAAAATCAATTTAATTAAAAGTACATTAATAAAAAATCTGTGTGAAGATTGCTCTAAGATACAAAATTTACCATTATACAGTGAAGAAATAAAAAGATACAAAGTTAACATTAATCGAGCAAACAACAACACAGGAAGTATATTAACCAGGGCAGGCTTTTTAAGACCACAGTCTTTTACAAACCAAGAAAATAATTAAGTGCAAATAGTTTATATTCATTAAGTATTCCAGGAAGAACCTTTGTTTTGCCAAAAGTTGTTATTCTACTTGAAATTATAATAGGCATTTGGGAGCAATATAAGAGTGTTTGTTTTAAAAAAAATCAAGTTTGTTTTAATGCAAACTCCATGAAATGTTCTTAAAAAGTAATCAACTGACAGTATAAAATCAATTATGTGTTTCATAATGCACTGTAAATGCATTTATGATTTCAAAAAGACTGGAAGTATTGCAACAAGAGTTGAAGTATTGATAATTGACTTTTGTTAGAAGGGGTATATTAAATATGAAAGATCCAAAAGAGAAAAAATGAAAATAAAAACGCCCCAAGTTAGAAAGATAAAGATTAGAGTAATTAAGAAATTAGAGGTAAGCAGTTTAGGCAGTGCTCAGCAATGACATTAGGTATAAAATATGATGCAAGGTATCTGAACACCTTAATAACTAGGAAAATAAATTTAGGATTTATTTATATGCCTAGAAATAGAAAATATAATTACACTGCGTTTCAATAAGAGAGTAGGGGAATATGGCAAAATTCAAACATTGTGCCAATTTAAACTGGACATTGATTGAATCATTTTCAGTTATGCGTCTGTCTTCCAGCACGTGACTGATAAAGTTTATCCACCTGTCTTATTTAATTTTCGGCTACTTTAACAAAATACCACAGACTAAGTAATTTATAAATAAAATTAGTCTACTTTGCTCACAGTTCTGGAGGCTGAGAAGTCCAAGAGTATGATGACAGCATCCAGTGAGAATCATCCCATGGCAGAAGGGCGGATGGTGGAAGCAAGGAGGCAAAAAGAGAACATCAAGTTGGACTCATCCTCTTATCACAAATCCTGTCCCAAGATAACTAACCCACTCCCAATAATGGCACTAATCCCTTCTTGAGAGCAAATTCATCCTGGCCTGATCATCTCTTGAGAATACAACCTCTTAATACTGTTACAACAGCAATTAACTTTCTAGCACATACACCTTTAGGGGACACATTCAAACCATAGCCCTACATTTATTGACAACTGATTATGATAATATGTAGATTAATGGCCAACAGTTGATAGCATGAAATTTTTTTAAACTCAACAGGAATTGATTTGCTAGCTTTGTGTGTTGGGAGAAGAGGTGATGGAGCTTCATGTTTATATGTGTATATATATAACATATGTTTCAGTGAAGATGGTATAATACAGAGAAAGTATTTTAGGTGGAACATGTAAAGGAGGCTGATGTGGTAACTCTGGCAAAATTAAAACAAAGGAGAAAATATGTTTCTTTTCCTAAGAAATGTCAATAGATATCCCACCACCAAAAAAAAGGGAAAAAAAGTGAGAAGAGTAAAAAAGTTATGTAATTGTTGCCTAGAGTATTTGTTACGGGCTACTTTTCCACTGTTTCCTTTGTTCACAGTTAGCTTATCCTTCCCAGCATTATTTCTGTTGATGTGGCTGCATCTCTGAATTTTGGCCGATGAAATCTAATCAGAATGATAAGCACTGCTTCCAAGCTTGGCCTATAAACATTTTCTGTCCAAGTGGTTCCTACTTGCTGGACATTTTGTTCACTGAGGGATGCATGGCAATATCCAAAGAAATTTTGGGTTTTCACGTTCGGGAGTAAACTGCTAAATATTTCACACTAAGCCAGACAGTCCCCACAACAAAGAATTCTCTACTCCAAGTGCCAGTAGTACTCAGGTTGAGAAACTCTGACCTATTCTATTTTGCATTTACTGACTGTGTATTTGATGTTTAGAACAAATTAGTTCTGGAGATCTGCTGTACAACATAGTGCAATACAGCATTGTACACTTAAAAATTTAAGCCATTAGATTTCGAGGTAAGTGATAGTGCTATACACCCACCGACATACACACACAGCAAAGAGATAAAAGGAAATATTGAAGAGTGATGGATGTGTTTATTACATTGATTACGGTGATGATATCAGGGGTAGATGCCCAAACTAGTGAAATTGTATACATAAATATATGCACTTATTTGTATCAATTTTACCTCAACAAAGTTATACAAAATTATTTGTGAACAAAAACTAAAGTTCTATTATAGTTTTGTCATTATATATATATATACGTACATACATACAGACGTGTTTAATATTATAGTAGTAACCCTATCCTAACTAATAGAGAAATAAGTATATTCATTTTAGATATGCATGTGAGTATTATAATTCCTCTAGTGGAAGATGACTGGAGGGATTTTTAAAAGAAAAAAAAACTGCTACAATGCAAAATAAAGATTCCATTTTATTAGTAAGATTGGCAATTTTCATCTTGAACAATACCTAACCTGTTGAAACAAAATATAGGAGAAAACAAATACCTACATTACTGAGGAAAGTGCACGATGTATAGTTCACTTGGAATTTATACCAAAGAAGTACTCACGAACTCTACCTTAGTCATATTTATTATAGAAAAAGCCTGTAAAACACTGCAGTTTCTGAAAATATAAGAGTTTAATAAACCCCTGTAGTATATTTCAGTATGATTAAATAATTTCCACTATTAAATACCATTGGTATTTTTAAATGGCACATTATAATATATAGAAATATATAGATGTGGGCTAGAAAGAATTTATAATCTAGGAAGAGAACAGTTGCTATCTCTAGGTGGTAGAGGTGGCTTTCTTTTTTATTCTTATTGATATATTCTAAAAGTTATTTAAAAATACGATACTTTTGTAACCATAAAATCTTATTCTGATGAAAATAGGCTTTAAAGAGCTACTTGGTCTGGGCATGGTGGCTCACACCTGTAATCCCCGTGCTTTGGGAGGCTGAGGTAGTGAGAACGCTTGAGGCCAGGAGTTTGAGACCAGCCTGGGCCACAACATAGCAAGCCTCTGTCTCTAAAACAAATAAACAAACAGCTGCTGGGTCTACATCTTGAATAAGGGTGAAAGTATGAGATCTTAGAAAAGTGTTCCTGGGGTGAGACACGGTGGCTCACGCCTGTAATCCCAGCTCTTGGGGAGGCCAAGGTGGGCGGATCACCTGAGGTCCGGAGCTCGAGACCAGTCTGATCAACATAGAGAAACCCCATCTCTACTAAAAAATTAAAAAAATTAGCTGGGCATGGTGGTGCATGACTGTAATCCCAGTTACTCGGGAGGCTGAGGCAGGAGAATCACTTGAACCTAGGAGGCAGAGGTTGTGGTCAGCGGAGATCTTTTGCACTCTAGCCTGGACAACAAGAGTGAAACTCCTTCTGAAAAAAAAAA
The DNA here is from genome assembly GCA_963573385.1 of Cacajao melanocephalus. Taxonomy (NCBI): domain Eukaryota; kingdom Metazoa; phylum Chordata; class Mammalia; order Primates; family Pitheciidae; genus Cacajao; species Cacajao melanocephalus. The sequence goes on from CAUYLG010069812.1 coordinate 23,654, forward strand.
AGAAAAGAACAGTGGTCCTGGACTTTTCTGTCAGGGCCACCCACCAATGTCTCCATTCTTTTCAACCTTTTTTCCTTTTGCTTAACTCCTCTCACTACATTTTGGCTGGTGGTTATAACAAAAAAGACTAAGAAAAATGGCTTAATTAAGAGTGAAAATCAGTGCATGAAAGAAATAGGGAAGTGATATTTATCATGTACAGTCTACTCACTACTTCATAATTTGACCTATTCCTGTGCCATAGTAAAATGACTGGATGTTAGAAATAGGCTCAGCTGCTCATAACATGAAACCCAAATCGCAGTTGCTGAAACAATAGAGAATGTATTTAGCTCCTATAAGCAGAAATTTGGAAGTGTGTGGTGATCAAGTTTTGGTGCTGGACTATATGTTAAAATGAAGGACCAGCAAAGTTCATCCTTACAGTTAGTTTCACAGCATGACATCTTCATTGCCATCAATCTGCAGGTGATATGAGAAGGGACAAATGACAAAAGTTCATGATGACCAAATCTGCCATTTAGACAAGATTTGCTGAGAACAAGACCCAGTGACTTCTGCTTACACTTCATTGGTCCAATCTAGGTCATATGGCCACCTTTAGTTACAAGAAAGACCAGGAAATGTAGCCTTTTGGTTGGGTATACTACCAAGCCTGCCCTTCCTTATTAAGTAAGAAGGGGAGCATATATATTGGGTGGACAACCAGCTGTGTCTGCCACAAACACCTATTCTTTTTCTTTTCTCAGGAATCATCTCTCTGGCCAGCTCTACCCTTAGAATATCTCTTATTCTGAATTTGAATATGTATATTTAATCCTTTAAAACTATTAGTGTTTCCTTCAGCTTCAAATGAGAGAAAAAAACAATTTTTCTTTATTCCTCTAGCACCAGTTCCTGGGTTGAAGTTTCATCTTAGAAGCTGCAAAATTAACTGTGTTTTGACCCATCCCCAGATCTGTTTAAGGAGAAAGTATATCAGTATGCTGTGTTTGGGAATGGATTCTTGATGAAAAATGGCTAAAGGTTAAAAAAAAAAACATAATTTTATTTTCATCAGCCAGAGGAAAAGAGCAAGTGTTATGATAACACATTTGAAGAGCTATACCAGTAATGAATCCTGGTGCCTCAAGTGAAAGTAAATGCTTGCAGTATTGAAAAATATGGAGGTAACTTAAAGCTGAATACAAAATCAAACTATAAGAGACAGAGGGGGAGAAAGAAAAGAGACTAAGAGAGATAAAGAGAGGAGTCGAAAAAAGGGAAGAGGAGGAGGGAAGAGAAGACAGAAAACAGTGGAGATATAACTGAGATGACAGAAAAAGATAAATCAGCAGACACAGCTGCTATGATTTGAATATCCCTTTCAAATTTCATGTGGAAACTTACTCCCCAATGTGATAGTATTGAGAGATTGGGTTAAATCATAAAGGCTCTGTTCACATTCGCAGATTAATGGGTTATCATAGGGGTGAGACTGATAACTTCAAAAGAAGAATAAGAGAGACCCAAACTAGCAATCTCAGCCACCTTCACCACATGATGCCCTGCACCGCTTCAAGACACTGCAGAGAATCTGCATCAGCAAGAAGGTCCTCACAAGATGCAGACCCTCCACCTTGGACTTCTCTGCCTCCATATCATGAGAAATAAATTACCTTTCTTTATAAATTACCCAGCTTCAGGTATTCTATAAAACCAACAGAAAACAAATTATAACAATGTAAGCATAGAGGTAAAAAAAGAGAAAGTAATTTATTTTTGTTTTTTATTTTAGATTCAGGTGTGCCTGAGCTTTATTGTTACATATTACATGTGTATGGAGGGGTTGGGCTTCTAGTGTACCCATCACCCAAATGTTGGACATTGTTTCTTCAATAGGATTTTTATAAAACGTTAATTATAGAACTAAAGTTTAAAAGATTAGATTAAAAGATTTACTTTTTCTATAATAAAAAGTATAAGCTGATAATAAAATAAATTAGAAAGACTAGGTAGCACAATTTAAATGAGGAATACAGAGGGAATTGTTCAATTTTTGTTGAAAAAAATGACAAAATGGTGTTTTTATATTTGCTGAGCCATTATGGCTTTTATAAAAAAATCATGAATGATTTGAGGAATTACTATGTTTTTCTTTTCTTAGTATGATCTAAATGTTCTCTCTCTCCTCATAATACAAAGAGTGAAATAATCACTTTGATATTAAGTGCATTTATTTCTCATTTTGTGGAAATAAATTTCCAATTTCTTGATAGAACCTAAAGGTGCATTTGAATGGAAAAAAAAAGCCAAAGCAAATGAAGTGAATTACTGTCAGTGATTATTGTCAATATGTAAATCAGACATGGGGCATATTTATCCTTACAACATACTTCATATCTTCAGGGCAGAGAAGTGTATAGGTTCTTAAAATTCCATGAAGCTTTAAACCATTACATTGAAGGCCTAGATGAAAATCTGTTCATTCTGGACACCCTAGCACTCATCCAGCTAAGAAGGTGACTATTTATAACCATCTAATTATTTAGTATCATTTAGACTTTTAAAGTAGAATCCATTGCAGTGCAAATCGGAATAAATACGTCTGGACACACGCAGCCTCCAGTGTCAGGAAGTAGACCAAAGGAGGCCCAGTGCCCAGGCCAGCAGGATGCTCATTTCTAACTATGGATGGTGCAAATTTGACTTCCAAAGAATCTCACATTAGTCCCCTTACCCAAGTCGCTGATTTTACTTAGAATAAAATTTCAATACTCTACCCTGTCTGTGGAGAGCTGGACACTCATCATGATGACCTGCCTAGCAAGGAGGAGTTACCTTCTCTGCTGACAGCTGAGGAAATGATGGGACAACCAGCTGCAGAGAGGAACTGCCCTCTCTGCCGAGAGCTGGACGCTAAATAATTAGGTGGTTATAACTTTCAGCTCTCAATGCACAAAGACTAGAATGCAAAAATTGAGTAAGAATAAAGAAGAAAATTGGGGGCCATAATTCATTCTGAATCCATAAATGCAAAAGTCTGTGTTCACCAAGAAAGTGCACATTACTTAATTTTTAAGTACCTCTTCCACATTCTGTGTAGAAGGGCTAATGTGTGAAAGGATCCTGATACAGGATTAGAGAAGGGCCATGGGAAAGCCACTGAACAGAATGGGTATTAGCCAAAGTGCAAATTGGGGCAGAAAGTCAAAGGTAGTTAGAGTCAGATACAAGAACAGAATATGCAAGGTCTTGTAGGTTATATTACGCATTCTTCTCTTTAAGAACTAGAGAAAAACATGGATTGTTTTTATAACTTTTATAAAACATCAATTTAATTTGCATGTTCACATATACAACTATGATGCACATAATATTTATTTGCCATTGAAGGACTGTAGGTGGTTTTTATGGCCACAATGTCATAAGAATGTCACTCTTGGTGGTGTTTGTTGAATACACTGAAAGTAAGAATCAATTAAGAAAGAACCAAATTAGGAGACTCTTGCAAAAGGTTAATTAAAAAAAATGGTTGAGGTTGGCTAAGAATGGAACTGGTAAGATAGAGAGATCTGGAAAGCCTATAATCTTACACAAAGCATAAAATTGCCAGACTGGGACTAGGTTAGATATAGGTGATGACTAAAATAGTGTTCAAATTAGTCTCAAGTGTGAGATTTGTGCAATTGCAATGCAATTGGGTCCATTTACTGAAGTAAGTAAGAGTGAAGAATTACCATGTTTGGCAGGATTACTATGGGGTTATTCATGAGATGTTGGCTTTGAGGTATCCTTAAGACATCTGAGTGGGAATGCAAAACATGCAACTGGACACATGAGGCAGAAGGCATCTGGACTGGAAGTTTAACATTGAGTCAATTAGGAAGATGCCATCACCTAAGGAGATTGCACATGAATACAAAGAAATAGCTTCACTATTTCACTGTGAGAAGTCTCAACCTTAAATAACTGATTGGAAGAAGAAAAAAGAGTGAAGACTAAGAAAGGGCTTTGTGAAAGAAAGCACTGTTGGGCCGAAGACAAGTAGTTTGTGGAGAAGGAAATAATTCGGATGGCCACCAACCACCAAAAAAGATGGAGCATGAATGGAAAAACATAAAACATGTTTGTGAAATTTAGGAATTTGAGTTAACAAGTTGCCTAGCGGGAAGAAGTCATTTTATCAGTGGGACAGAGTCCCTGGGAGATGTATCTGAAATGAAGATATTCAAGAATATAAGAAAATTGTTACCAAGATGAAGAAAGTTTAAACATTAGAAATGCTGTCAAGAATGATTCTATAATAAGTGAAGAGCCATGTATATTGCATGGCACACACAAGCAGCTGTGAAGCTCATTAGATATTTCTTTCTCTGCAATATCATTACCTTGTTTTCCTTCTCTGTTTAGTATACCATCTGTATCCTATTTGATGTAATCCACTTTCCTCCAGTTTTTTGCTCCCCCGATTCTCTCTTAAATCCTTCTCCTATAGATTTGGGAAAATATATTTTTTAGCTAGAAATTGCATTTCTATGGGTTGCTTGATGAAAACATATACAATCACTATATTGAGAACACACAGAGGCATCCTCTTTGTGAGGCCAGAAACTGTGCTGGGTAGAAGATGGCGACGGGAAGCAGACCATGGTTTATTTTTAGCAATTCTGTTCTGTTGTCCATTGTTTCACTGAAGGATTGTGAGTTCAAAAACACTGTTCTGCTAGCACAGTGGTGCATATCTATAATTCCAGATACTCAAGAGGCTGAGGAGGGAGGATTATTTGAGACCAAGAGTTCAAGACTGTAGTGATTTATGATCATGCCTGTGAATCGCCACTGCACTCCAGCCTGAGCAATATAGTGAGACCCCATTTGTAAAACAAATAAAGAAAACCCAAAACTCTTATTTGAATTATATTGGCATGTTACGTAGACATTTTGCTACATTGAAATTAAATTCAAATTCAAATTAAATAGAAGACATTGTTGCTAAATTCATAGTACTATGCCTAGAATATAGATTTAAGCTACCTGATTTTGAAACCTGCTTCTGTAACCTTGGACAAATTATTTAACCTGTTTGTTACTTGATTTTGCCATATGTAGAATGGAGATAACAACCTTATACGGTTATTGTGGGTAAAGAGAGAATTTAAGTGAACACAGGAAACACCTGATTACTGTTATTACAATTGTTGTAAGAAATACACAGTATTTGCTTATAAACATTTGATTATAAGGCCTTGTGTCCTCAGCCAAAGCTCACCTTGAATTGCCATCCCCGTAATCCCGGTGAGTCAAGGGTGAGACCAGGTGGAGGTAATTTAATCAGAAGGGCAGTTTCCTCCATGCTATTCTCGTGATAGTGAGTGAATTCTCACAAGCTGTGATGGTTTAAAAGGAGCTTTTTCCCACTTCGAGCGGGACTTCTTCTTCATGCCACCTTGCAAAGAAGGTGTTTTGCTTTCCATTTGCCTTCTTCCACCATAGCAAGTTTCCTGAGGCCTCCCCAGTCATGCTGAAGGTGAGTTAATTAAACCTCTTTCTTTTATAACTTACCCAGTCTTGAACAGTTCTTTATAAAGGTATGAAAATGCACTAATACAACATTGCTATCTCTGTTATTAATAATTGCTTTTTGTTTATTGAACAAATGCTACAATCATGCTGTGCATGTAGGAGATTTATTTGATGAATTCAAATCTAAAGATCTGTTGAAGCTCGATAATCCATTAAATATTTAAATTATATTTAAAAGTCTTTTACCATTATGTTAATACATGGTAATCGGCATACCATTTTAGGACTTTATGTACTAGAGTTCTACCTCCTTTTCAGAAGTAAAAATTTCTAACACCAGGAAATTTATGTGACTTATACAAGTTCATAAAGCCATGTGAAAGAAATTCCCTTAGTAAAAAAAAAAAAAAAAAGTGGTTAAGAAGTTGAAATTTGACCAAAATGAGTAACTGCTCAATTACTTTGAGATTTTCTATATAATTATGTTATTGTAAAATAATTCTTATATCATGGCTCATTATGTATTATCCAAAAATCTACATAGATGAAATGAAGACTTAACAAAACTATGTACTAATGTTTAAAAAAAGCTGCCAAGATTTTATTACATTAAAGTAGGTGGTAAACTGTTATTTTACTGAATTTTTTTTAATCATCCAAGTTTATTAAAATGAAACGAAGCATTATTCAGCTCACATGAGGCACTGAAGTCATTTTCAAGATAAGTACTTTTGTTTGTAAAGAGTAATTTACTTTAAAGTATGTTTTCTATTTTTCAGAATAGCTTATGGCAACATAAAGGATATTTAGATGAATGGTAAACAATATTCAACAATATTAAATAAACTGTAAAAATAATGATGTGCGAATTTTTAGGATATAAATGGTTTGCCATCACTCCTGGTGGAGTGACTTTATCTTTGATTGCCATGAGAACTACCTACCTCATTTGTAAAATAGAAAGACTAATATAATACTAAGGTAATCTTTGGGAGCATGATGTGAGATTCTGGTGCACAAGATAAATGATTAGATAAAAGGTATTTGGAATATTTATGATCCTTTGAGGGGATATTACTTCCTTCGGTTCTTGCGTTTGTCTTTTAACTGGTTCTCATGGTTTAAATATGCTATAATTTTTTGTTTAGTTTTATCTTTAGCTTTTCATTATCATAAACTGGAAATGAGCATATATTTGCATAAAACATTTCTATATTTATAATTTCTCTGGCTAGATTTACAGAGTAAACCCCTGAACCCAAGTTTACAAATCTTCTGGGGTGGTTGACATTATTATAAACTCCACGTTATTTATTAGTGGGAGAGGGATCTATAATTGGTAAAATTTAGAGCAAAAAAAAAAATGAGTTGTTTCTGCTTGTTGTTTTACTTACCCTTGCAAAGAGTTTTTTAACCTAAGCCTTCACTGTTGGGGAAGAGTGACTGACGGACTAGTTACAATTATGTAAATATTGGCAGCAATCAGGGTTGTTTTCCCTTCTTTGCCCAGCAAGCCACTTGCAATGTATTAACAAATACTTCCCACTTAAAACATCATAAAATCCTGTGCCAGAACTGCATCTTTAGGGAATGCAACAGCTGACAACAAATTTCATCAAAAAAAAAATGTTTCAGGCTTACTACTAATTGACAGCATTCAAGTAATCTATTTATATCCTGGCTTTCTGCCCTTGCCATACAAATGAAGTGTTAGTGTAGATAAGAGAGTTTATTTTTCCACCTTTATAGCAGTTTGACTTACTTTTTAACAAAGTGTTGGCCAAAATCTGTCCTTGTTTCTTTGGGCAGGACTCATTGCCTAGGTGTTAATGTCTGTATTCCTTTTTGTTCTCTATGGCTCCTTGATTGCATCTTCCATTGCTACGAAAACGCATTTCTCAGTTTGGTTTATCTGCATGATTTTTTCACATAAAGTCATCCAGGCTGCCTGCACTCTACTTCCTAGCCCCAAATTTATCTTTTCTCAATTAAACTTTGTTATATTATGCCATAACCTCGTTGGGATCTCGTTTTCCCTGAGACCAAATGAAAATTTCCTTCTAGGTGAAAACAATGGTTTAAGGTTTACATTTATTAAACATAAGTTTTAATATTTAAAAGGTAATATCTCATTTCTCAGACCAGAGGGGTATATAATGTGGGCAATAATGGAACTTTTTGGTATGATGGGGCAGTATCCTTACTGGGAGTTCTCAAGTCAGGTTGCTACTTAGAGCTCTTTGCACACTTGATTCTATGGTGTTTTACAAGCTTTTTTACACTCTATACTCAGGATCAATCTAAATAAAGTCAGGTGTAGAAAAAAAGAATTATGGCATACTCACTCTTTAATTGTGAATTGATTCTTATTAAATAATTTAAATGCTTATTTTTTATTTGTACACATTCAAGCAATTTACTAACGCTAGTAATTGTGTTTAGGGAAGGAAAGATGTGGGGGAAGGTAGCATGTGCTTGCTGAAGAAACTGTCCTTCGGGTCTACAAATCTAATTTTTGCCCAGTGTTCTTACACTAAATGGTGGAATGGCCTAATACTGTATCTTGGTTTCTTGATCTGTAAATTGAGGAATGGTAGTACATGGTTTCTGAAATCCATTTAACCATCTTAAATCGATGACTAGGGTATATGTAAAAGCAAAATCTTTCTGGATTATTTTCATGGTAAAAATCTTACCATTAAAAAATTTAAGGTAAGAAATTTAAAAGCAAAATCTGTCTGAAATAATTTTTAAAGTAAAAAGCTTACTGTAAAAAAAAAAGCTTACCTTTTAAGGTAAATAACAATGAAATACAACAGTTTCTTAAAAAAAAATAGTCTGTGCACACAGAAAGAATATGTTTATTTGAGAATTTTCTAAAATTTCGACTTTGGAGTAGTGCTAAATAGAATAATTCCTGCTAAATAAAGAAAACAAAACAAAGGATTTTTCAAAAGGGTTAGGCACTGATATTTATGTTCTTGTATTCAACCCAGATCAAAAAGACAAACAGGAGAGAAGCTAATTTTCTTCAGGATATTCAATTGGCTGCAGCTAATTCTTTGTTAGGTATTAGATTATGCGGTGGAATACTCTGTGGTTGAAGCTCTGAAATGATCAAGTATTCTCATTGATTGTACCATCTCATTAGCTTTTTATTTGTATAAACAAGGTTTCTTTGCTTCCTCGAATTGCGCATTAGAAGTTTCAGGCTCTACTGGGAAGCAGAAATCCATATTGTAATGCAAGATCTACAGAGATGTAATTGCAAAGAATTTAGAAAGTTACCCATCTCAGATTCCTCAAGTCCTTAATGTAATGAAAACTTTGAGCTGTTTGTTTTTTGTTTTGGGGCTTGTTTACTCCCCTGAAAAAGCAAAATGTTTTTAATCAATGAATGTTAAATAGTTATTACATCAATATTATATTTAATTTTTTGGAGTTTTCTGAAAAAGTTACTTTTTTTATTATTATACTGTAAGTTCTGTGGTACATGTGCAGATTGTGCAGGTTTGTTACATAGGTATACAGGTGCCATATTGGTGGTTTGCTGCATCCACTGCCCCATCATCTACATTAGGTATTTCTCCTAATGCTATCCGTCTCCAATCCCCCCAGCCCCTGCTATTCCTCCCCTAGCCCCCACTCCCCAGGCCCTGGTGTGTGATGTTCCTCTTCCTGTGTCCATGTATTCTCATTGTTCAACACCCACTTAGGAGTGAGAACATGCAGTGTTTGGTTTTCTGTTCTTGTGTCAGTTTGCTGAGAATGATGGTTTCTAGCTTCATCCACGTCCCTGCAAAGGACATGAACTCATCCCTTTTTGTGGCTGCAGAGTATTCCATGGTATATATGTGCCACATTTGCTTTATCCAGTTTATCATTGATGGGCATTTGGGTTGGTTCCAAGTCTTTGTATTGTAAACAGTGTGGCAATGAACATACATGTGCATGTGTCTTTATAATAGAATGATTTCTAATCCTTTGTGTATATATCCAGTAATGGGATTGCTGGGTTGAATGGCATTTCTATATCTAGATCCTTGGGGAATCGCCACACTGTCTTCCGCAGTGGTTGAATTAACTTACACTCCCAGAAACAGTATAAAAGTGTTCCTATTTCTCCACATCCTCACCAGCTATTATACTTAATTTTTAAGAGCTAAAATCATTGCAAATCATGAAACTCCTTAAAAAACCACATTTAAAAATATCTAGATGGAAATATTTTATTTAAATTCTTGAGTAACAAAATATATTTCAAAATTAAAGTCATTAATAAAACCCTGGGCCGAGCAGTGGCTCATGCCTGTAATCCCAGCATTTTGGGAGGTGGAGGCGGGGGGGATTGCTTGAGCCCAGGAGTTCACGACCAGCCTGAGCAACATAGTAAGCCTTCATCTTTACAAAAAACAAAAAATAATAAATTAGCTGGGCATGGTAATGCATGCCTCTAGTCACAGCTACTCTGGAAACTGAGAAAAGAGGATCCCTTGATCCCAGGAGGACAAACTTGGTGAATATGTAGTACAGCTAATATGTATACTTTTCAACACAAACTGATAAGAGATTAAATGTAATAATTATTGTCAGGTATTAATCTCTTCACATTCAAATTTTAATGCAGTGAGGCATGTGAATTCTTGTCCTGTTATACAGCATGCAGTAGCATTTAATGGCCATTGAATAGTCATAAGTGATTGAGTCTAAGTCAAGCTGTAGTTAGAGTAACTTTGACATAGAGCAACTTTCAACAATCCATTTTGAGTATGTTTTGGGTTTGTAGCATATGTGTGTTTGCATATAAATATGTGCTTGCTTTGTTCATCCAGTTTGGGTGTGAGTGATTATAAAATAACTCCAATTTCCATGCTTTTCAGTGCTTTCAAAAAGGTATTTAATATTTTAATTGTTTTCCTTGAAGCATGGAAGAAATGAAATGTGAACACATTTAACTCCAATGTATTTTTTTTTCACATTTACACTAGATTAGATCCTACCCAGTAATAAAGTATTATAAGAACAAGATTGAGCATATGATAAAACTTCCACATTGACTTTGACTTAGTCATGTCATATTATGTTAAATTTCCTAATTTTCATAAGTCCATTTTGTTGATGTAAAAGAATAGTTCTATTTTTAGAAAATTCATTGAATTTTTTAAAAATAAGAGAAAAATGCAATTTAAATTTTAGTAGTTCTATAAAACTGTGTGTATGTGTATATGTATTTATATATATATCTGTGTATATATACAGGGATCAGATGTGTGTGTACCTATATATAGGTATATGTGTGTATGTATGCACATGGATGAAAGAAACTATGATAAAGAAAACTGCACCAAAATGTTGGCATTTGATGAAAATGTGCAAAGTGATAAAGTGGTATGCAAGTGTTTTGCTCCGTTCAAGCAAAGTTTTTGTTTATTTTCTGAATTATAAACAATTAAATGTATATGTATGATATATAGGTATGACTTTGATGCTAGCTCAGAGATTCATGTAATGTATGCAGATAGCTACCAAATCTGACTGGAAAATTTTCCCAAGTATAAAAATTGATTTCATTAACACCAAATGAAATCCATACTATCACAGCATTATGTTGTTTGCTAAGTGTTTTCCATAAACACTGTGATTCAGGTATCGTATCTCCTATCTGCATGTAGTAATCCAAACTGAGATAGAGGTAATATCTCTAAGCAGCAGGGGCAGACTTGGTACAAAATCAGATTCCCAAATCCGTTTTTTTTTTTTTAAATTTTCCATGTATAAATACTATCAAACCTCTACTTCAGACAATATAATTCAAATGTGGCTGAGGTTTCTTCTATTCAACATATGGAAAACATCTGTTTCATAATGGACACAAAGAAAATTAAACAGATTTAGATCTTCCTTTAAATCCATCATGCTGTTTTTATTTCTACTGCTGTTTTAATTCCAGACCTTAACATAAAAATGGTCCCATTGAGTATTAAAACAGCTAGATAAATTCACTTGTTACTGCAGTTGACAATTTTATTAATAGAGATAAATTTGTACTGTTGAACTCTAAATGAAAAATAAAATACATTACCCCTTATAGCCTTTGCTTTGAAGAAAGTAGTCGTATGATGGAAGACTGTTTCCTCCAGTGAGATGTACCTAATTTATGGAGAAAAGAAGTTCTCACTTTTGCTACATTGCAAGATTTTTTTTGGTTTATCTCTGCCTCTGACTTATTCGCCAGATCTTGACAGAACATGGAAGGAATTTTATTAAGGGGTTGGGCACTAAAGATTTGCTAGAACTCTTGATACATGATAATTATTTCTTATGTGGGAGGATGTCTTCTTTCTTCAAGACGATGATCAGCTGGGATTATTTTATTTGCTGTGTTTGTATTACTCCCAAGAAAAGCAAAAACTAAAATATATGATTGGTAAGGAATTCTTTATTTGTTCCAGAATAAAAACCCTTCTTCTAATAGAGGTGATTTCTTATCAAGCTCCCTTTTCGTCACACTTGTAATTTAAATTGAATTGAAATATCTATAATAGATCAACTTCTATGCACGTATTATAGAAGAAAATATATACCTTTATATATTAAAATAATCTAAAATTATATGTGCAGAATTAATATACAGATAAGTTATGTCTGCTCTATATCAGTGGTTCAAGACACAATAAACAATAACAGGTGTAGAAATGTGTATATATGAGTATTTTATATGAACACTATAAGATCAATTTTAGTCTTTCCCCTTCCAGAATATTTAGATAATAAATTTGTATTGTCACCAAGTTTATGGTAATTTGTTATGATAGCCATGGAAAACTAGCATAATTGATAAAACAAAAACTTTACTCACAAATTACTACTTGATTCAGTGACCAATCGGGTGATTCATATCCAAAAACTATCACTACATTGAAATACTAGGTGTTTTGTTTATTTTTATTTTCAGACCAGGAGATTTGAATATATTTAATGAAGCTGCTTATTTGTTTAATTCCTTAGCCATCATAAGCTTTTATTGTTTGTTTTTCTAATTTGTAAGCAATAAATACTCTTGTGAATTATGTTTAATCAATGTCCTCTCTTTTAAATAGAAATGTTATTGTACTTTATGGATTGTGCTTGATGAAGAACTTCAAAGAAAAATTTGACATAAAGCTTCTTACCTTCTTTTACTTCACTTATCATTACTCTTCATGCCCAAATTACTATTTTCTCTCTTCCTCATTTTAAATTTGCTTTATTTTGAAAGCATGTGAGTTTATACTTTGGGAAATTCTGTTATAAAGAATTAGGAATAAATTTTGAATTATAATTCATTTGTCAGTGATAAATGTCACCGTAGAAATATTTCTCTATCAAATTAATTTTAAAAATGTGGACTAGCTAAATCATCATACTGTGAATAATAGAGTAATAAAACTTCATGCACCTGTGGTAATTAACTGGAAGCCACAGAGGGCTTCAGTAGTAAGTAATGTAAATTGTGTGTTATAAGAAAAACCAGTGAATGATTTCTGTGCCTTTAGAAGAGCTTTGTTTTTCTTTAGTGTGCAATATTATCAAGGTTTAATTTATATATAATTAATTGCCTATATCCTGAATGAAGCCCTGATGATTTTTGCCTAGGTGTATACTTACATAATCAGCCTCCAGGTTATGATGGGAGCTCCTACATCTCTGAAGCATCCTTGTGCCCATTTCCAATCAATGCTTACACATCCCCTTCCTCCCAATACCGCTATTCTGTTTTTGTTTTTTGTCAAGTTTTTGAATTTCACATAAATAGAATCCCGAGAACATCATCTTTTTCCTCTGGCAATTTCACTTAATAGTTTAATGTATATTCTTTCATCTAGAAATAGTTCAATTATTTTAAAGGTAGTAATCCGTCATTTGTGAATATAAAAATGTGGTCAGGCATGGTGGCTCATACCTGTAAGCCCAGCATTTTGGAAGGTTGAGGTAGAAGAATCTCATGCCTGTGATCCCAGCTACTCAGGAGGCTGAGGAGGACCACATGAGCCCAGGTGTTCAAGACTGCAGTAAGCTGTGTTCGTGCCACTGCACTCCAGTCTGGGCAACAGAGCAAGGCCCTGTCTCTGTCTTTCAATCTCTCCACCGCACCACCCCCCGACACACACACAAAGAAGATAAAAATGTATTTATTCTGTCTACTATTAATGAACATTATTTGTTGTTTCTAGTTTTGCTAATTATAAAGAAAATTTATGAACATTTTAATATGTCTTTTTGCAGCACATATATGAGTAATTCTCTTTTTTGTACTAGGAGCCAAATTATCAAGTCAGAGTAGACTTATGATTAGCTTTGGTAGATACTGCCAAACATTTTCACTAAGATTTTTTTAAATCGATTTACACATCCACTATCAATTTGTTCAAGTCACAGTTGCTCACATATTTCCTAACATTGATGTTAAATGCCATTTTAAATAATTTTTATTTCCTCTATTTATATCGTCATACAGTGATAGCTCCTTGCTGGCTTAATTTGTGTTTTCTTGATGTTTCACTGATGTTGGACACATATTCATATTCTTATTAGCCATTTGGAAATTTTCTTTTGTAAATATCTAGTCATGTATTTTGCATATTTTTTAAAGTGAGTGGCTTATCGTGAACAACCTTTTAAAAATAAATATTCAGTCTGAACCAGCTTTCTTGCCTCCAAAGTACAGGAGCTTATAAAAACCTCCAGTATTTTAGCTTTAAATTGTGCTGAACATGTATGTAAAATATAACAATTTGATTATCGTAATATAACAAACACTTGAAATATGACTACTTTTACACAAAAAAATCCATAAAATATAAAAGAGCCATAGACTATGAAAATAATCACATGTATACACAAATACATCAGAAGAGGGCTGACACTAAGCCCCAACATATGACAACAAAAATAAATAAATAAATTTGACTTTGGTGGAAGTCTCAGTGATAGTCCCAAATCAGCATTTGTTGGATTTCTCTTCCACCAAAGCAACACTTGAGAGACTTCTAAAGCGATGCTCTGTGTCACCATGATTGATATATTCATCATCACTATAATGTTCTGTGTAGAAGTAATTAAGTTTAATTAAGTCATATACAGAATAAACACTTATAGTCAGACTTAGTTAAAATTCTGATTTCCATAGGTGGAGCAGTTCAAAGATATCAGTGTGGATGGAGGAAGGGAATTGTGAGGAGAGATGAGACAGCATAATGGCAAATCCCAAAGTAATTATACTAAAGGCAATGCAGAGACTGTAAAAGGGCATTCATCGTCCTCTGGGCAGATCAGGACATCGTGTAACACACATCAAGGATTTTTAAAATAATGTCACATTCAAAATACAGGAATAATTTAAAATGGTCGGCCCTTCTGCCAACCTTGAGTATAGACAGTAGTTCAAGCCTTGAGAATAGACAAAAGTGGCCAGGAGAGATTTTATGTAGGCATGTATTTAGTAGATGATGATACTAGGGTGGGGATAAGCTCAGCAGCTTGAAGAAAAAGCAATATCTGAATGAAGTACCATGTGTAAAATGAGCCAAAAGCTTCAGTAAGTAGAATGCAACATGATCACATAGCTACCTTTGGACCACGGGATGAATGTTATGGGAAGCTATTGGAGGATTAGAAGCAGGCTTCTGACAGGATCTAATTTGCATTGTTAAACAATAATTCTGGCTCAGGCTACATTAGCAGTGGGCAGCTATGGTAGGAGACTTGTATGGTAGGTGTAGGATGACAGTGGAAACAAAGGGTTTGTAGAAGGCATGATATGAGATTCAGAATACATTATAAAGGTAGAGCTAACAGAACTTGCTGATAGACATACTGTGGCCTTTGCGAAAAAAAAATTAGAACACAACAGCAATTCCGTTCTTTTTGATCTGAGCTACTACACAAATGATGGTTCCATTGTGGGCCTTAGGAAGAGCACGACTGTTTGAAAGAGCAGTGTTATCAAGCATTTAATATTTATCTTCCTATGTTTCACTTAAGTGAAGATGTTAAAAGGAGAGTTGACTGTGTAAATCTGACACTTAATGAAGAGCTCAAGGCTGAAGGTATTAATTAGGAATCACGTTTGGGAATTGTTTAAAGTCATGGGTCTGGGCAAGGTGACCCAGGTAATGAATGTGTGTAGAGAAGAGAATAGTCGTGCCAAGCTCTGGTGAAGAGAATCATGATGATATGACAATGCTATTAACATATTGAAAGGATATATTAATAAACGGGCTATATGACTAAGATATGCCACTCTTTCTAGTATCTTTGATTAAGTCCTGTTTGGTGAATGTTTATAGGCTTACAGAAAGTGACTATATTACAAATGTTTAGTGTTCCCCCATAAAATATTTAACATTTGGTTCTCCTCTTTTATTTATTTGGGCATACACTATTTAGCCTATCAATGTTATCTCTTCTACCATGAAATAACCAGTCTCAATGCTTTCACATAGAGAGACTTCTAGGGAGATTCAAATTTCTTACTGTTTCTTTGCAGATGATCATCTTTTAGTATCTAACTCCCTTAGAATCTTTTTCCCCTCTGAAGCAGCTTATATAATTATTTCTTGCAGACACATACACTTGCGAGAATTGCTTGTACATTTCAAATATTTTGAATAATTAAATGATTTTTTCTCATTTGAACTTGTAAAATTCTATATTTGATACCCACTCTGTAATTGACATATAAAGTCTAAAAATTAAATCTGATAAAATTTAATTTTTCTTTTTAATTGAGATGGAGCCTTTCTCTGTCACCCAGACTGGTGTGCAGTGGTAGGATCTTGGCTCACTGCAACCTCCGCCTCCCAGGTTCAAGCCATTCTCCTGCCTCAGCCTTGCCTCCTGAGTAGCTGGGACTATAGGTGTGTACCACCATGCCCAGCTAATTTTTGTATTTTTAGTATGGACGGGGATTTAACTGCATTCTTCAATGCATTTAGAGGTTAAAACCAAAATGAAATTATGGAAAATGTTAAACAAGGAAATAACTAAAGGACATTTTATGTAATTTTTGAAGTTATTCAAATGGCATTGATCTGAAATGAAGCTACTGAAAACAGTGTCTTGTCATTCAAGACCTGGTTTTAGAGTATGTCATCAATTCTGATTGATGCTTGTGACATGCTAAGTCCTTGATAACAGAGGGCTGCAGAATGTCAAGAATGAGGCTCCTTTTTAAATATATCATATGTAATTTTAACTGTGGAAACCCCTTGCGTTGATTACCATTGTGCTCTGTGGACATTTGCTCTGTGGTCATATGTTATTACTATTATCTCTTAAGTGCTGTGCAGGAGATCATTTACATAATGAATTAATTCATCTATTTACATAATGAATTAATTCATCTATTCTCCCTACGTCTCACTACACTGTTACATTGTTACCTTCTTGACCCAGATTTTCTGTCATAGCCTGTCTTCATAATTTTGGCCATATTTTACATTTTAGTCTTTTTCCATTTCATGGTTACTATATATGTGAATTCTATCCTAGAAGTGTTCAGTAACCATTCAGAACCCATGTTTTTTTTTTTAATTTTTTTATTATGCTTTAAGTTTTGGGGTACATGTACAGATCATGCAGGATTGTTACATAGGTATAGATCATGCAGGATTGTTACATAGGTATACACATGCCATGGTGGATTGCTGCATCCATCCCTGCATCAACTACATTAGGTGTTTCTCCTAATGTTATCCCTCCCCAATCTCCCCACCCCCTGCTATCCCTCCACTAGGCCCCCACCCCCCAACAGTCCCCAATGTGTAATGTTTCCCTATTTGTGTTCATGTGTTCTCATGTTTTAACCATCTGTCATGTTTGGACTGTATCTTACTTCCACTGTTGTAGGTCTACTTGGTGTTTATTTTTACAATTCTAATGCTGCAGTGTCAGAAACAAGGCTCTTCTGTGATCCCCAGAACTTAGAACTTGAAAAGATTTGCTCCTTTATAATCTTTTTTTAAAAAACCAGATGTATTAAGATATAATTCACAGTCCATAAAATTCAACCATTGAAAACGGTACAATTCATTGGCTTTTTATTCAGATGTGTACATCTTTATCACAATCAAGTTTAGAACATTTTTATTACTCAAAAAAAAAAAAAAAAAAAAACCAACAACAACAATACCCTGTACTTCTTAGCTGATATGGTTAGGCTTTGTGTCCCCACCCAAATCTCATCTCGAATTATAATCCCCATAATCCCCATGTGTCAAGGGAGAGACCAGGTGGAGGTGATTGGATCATAGGGGTGGTTTCCCCCATACTGTTCTCATGATGAGTGAGTTCTCATGAGATCTGATTGTTTTATCAGTGTTCTTTATAAATAGTTCCTCCTGCATTCATTCTCCTTTCTGTTGCCTTGTGAAGAAGGTTCCTTGCTTCTGCTTCACCTTTTTCAGTCGTTATAAGTTTCCTAAGGCCTCCAGAGCCATGCTGAATTGTGAGTCAATTAAGCCTCTTTCCTTTATAAATTGCCCAGTCTTGAGTAGTTCTTTACAGCAGTGTGAAAACTGACTAATACATCTGCCATCTGGGATTTTAAATAGAAGAAAAATAGAGCAGAGAATGGATATAGAGTGTGGATTTGAGGAGGGAAGAGGTAGTTTGAAATTATAAGGTAGCTAGAGAAGGCTAAGAAGGTAACATTTGAGTCAAGGTCTGAAATAGGTGAGCTAGTTGTGATTTTAAAATAAATTTTGTATATGAGGCCTCTTGCTAATATAATTGGTTAATTTCTTCTACCTGTACTTTGAGTAAGTTCTCCTATAATTGGAATTTTCTGCCCAAAAAAGACTTTTCTGATATTAAACATGGAAATACACTAACTACTAATATTAATAGGAATAGTAACAATAAAAACCTACAACGTGGATATTAACAGTTCTCTCATTTGTTTCCAAGAAAGCCTCCCACCACACAGTGTAAAGATTCCCCTTCAAATAGGCTAATGTCAAAACACTAGTTCTGCTTGTAAACCTACTTGCAGTGGCAGATAAGAGCCTGCCATTTCCCTTCTTAGGAGTTTCTGATATTGATGTTGTACACGTGTCTCTGTGATGGGTAGCATGCAGAGAGTGATGCTTCATTACCCCAGATCATTTTGCATTTGTTATCTCTTTCTCATGGATGAAGTGCTCAAGATGAAAGGGGTTCACAGGGTCAAACCACCCTGGTAGACACAGTGCAGTGCATAATAAGCAGAGAATTCTTTTCCTTCTAACTTCTAAATGCCTACAGCAATTATGTTCTCTAATTATTCTCTTGCAAATGTGTACATATGATTTTGTGTTCAAAGAACATTGCTAAGGAAGTAAAGAACGGATAAACACTTGCCCTTACAAAGGGAACTGTGGTTACTCTCTAAGCACACAGTTTAAATCTCTGATATTTCCAAGTACTGCTTCATTGTTTGTATATACAATGCGATCACAAACTAAGCAGTCGAAGACTAGATATAGCTTTTGTAACTAAATAAAAAATAAAAATAAAAAGAACAAGCATATATCTATCACCAAGCTTAGGAAATGAAACACAACTTCCATTTGAAGGTTCCTGTGTACATCTTCACAAAGAATTTGCTTCTCTGTCCACTCTCTGTGATAACCATTAATCAGATTTTATTAATCATTTTCTAGCACTTATTTACAATTTTGTTATATAGGCATATCATCAAGTAATAATTTGTTTCCTTTTCTCTGATTTTATCCTTTACACAATGGGAGTTAGACTAAGGGTATTATTTTGTGATTTAATTTTGTGCCCATTTAATTGTGACATTTATATTATAGAGACACCCATACACCTATGCACAAACAAATATACATTTAACTATTTGGTAAAATAAATGAATATGTAAGCATATAATTTGTATTTGTTAGACTCTATAACTATATATATGCAACTTTTCTTTATACAGTCAAGCAGTGCTGCTATAGACAGCATTGTGAATGTTGAGCATATTCCTGGTACAGAGTTGAGGTTCTCTGATCATGGACATCTGGATTTTATCGTATGATTCGCATTTAGATTTACTAGGTCATGGAAAAAACATTTTCTGAAGCGATTAGAGCAAACTGGTACTATCAGTATAAAGACTGATACGTCAACCTTTATACCCTGGCATTGCCATCTCATTTTCAAATAAGGATAGGCATATTTATTTGTTTAAGAAAGCTCATATCACATTATGCCACCAAATGTCAAATTGCCTAATGCTGTGTAGCATTTCTTTCTTTCTTTCTTTTATTTTGAGACAGAGTTTCAGTCTTGTTGCCCAGGCTGGAGTGCAATGGCACAGTCTCAGCTCATCGCAACTTCGGCCTCCCAGGTAGCTGGGATTATGGGCATGCACCACCACGCCTGGCTAACTTTCTATTTTTAGTAGAGACTGAGTTTCTCCATGTTGGTCAGGCTTGTCTCGAACTCCTGACCTCAGGTGATCCGTCTGCCTCGGCCTCCCAAAGTGTTGGGATTACAGGCGTGAGTCACCACACCCAGCCTATGTAGCACTTCTTATCTTTGAAATCCTACATTTTCACAATGCTAAATTGACAGTCACTTCAATAAAACTCAACTCTGTTCTTTCTGCTGTTTCTCTTCTCTTCCCTACTGTTTCCCTGGCATTAGTATATGAAAAATATTCATCTCTTGTTCTTCTACTTTTGTGTGTGGTACCACAATGCATAAAAAGAAATATGGCCTTGGAAAGGAAAGCATTCATCTGAGTCAGAGCTCTGCCTAGCCTTGGGCAAGTCACCTAAGTTTTCATGAGCTTACACAGTTCATGAAAGGAAAAGTAAGGATAAATAACAAAGCCTATTCATAATAATCACTGTTGCAAACAATGGAAGTATTGTATTCACAAGCCTGGAAGACTGCCTGGTACATTTCAGGCAGTTAATAAAAGGCAGATAATATTTTTATCATGGAGGCTTCAAAACTAAGACCTTAGTCCTCGTTTCACCCTCGTACCTTTTTTTGACAGTCTCATTTCTCTACATCTGTTCTTCATTAACCAGCTTGATTTTATCCATCTACACATAACTTTGTAATTTGATACATTTTTCACTTTGGATATTTAAAATGTCATATATTCATAATTGGCATTTCTTTGAACTACAGTTTTACAGGCCGAATTTCAATCTTTTCATGTCCATCTTATTCTGTTCACAGTAGACATTGTCTTAAGCTTAAAGTAATTGGCAGGAAAAATAATTCTCTGCTTAAACTGAGCAAAATATCATAAATATATTATCATTTATGTTGTTTTGAGAAGGTTGTAAAAAAACATTGTTAGGGTTTATCCTTTGTGATTGCATAAATAATAAGCAATCTATTAAATAGTACGTAAAATCACTTCCTAAAGAAATAACTCCCAATTATAAACTGCCTCTGAATACATTGAACATGTGTTTGATCCAAATCATATATATATATATATACCTGTGTATATAGGAAATATATTTAGCCTCTAAGTTTTATTCAAACCTGAGTGTATGTGAAAAACAGTAGGAATGGCCATGAAAGGGATATTGGTAGAGAACTTAGGTATCTCCTAGAAGATACTGCAACCAAATTTTCCTAAGCCCAATACAATGAGCTTAAGAGAATATCAAAAAGTCGACATTGGGGTACGGTGAAGTTGCTCTGTCAGATCTCTCTAGCTACTTCAATAGCTGTTAGGTATAAGGAAGCAGTTGACAAAGAATTATATAAGAGCTTACCTACTCAATCTATAAATTATTGTAGTAGCTACTGTTCTGTGATCTTGAGGATGTCAAGGCTGTAAACTATGAAATAGTAGAGGAGAATGGGATGATAAGAAAGTGGCTGAAGCAATCACTGAATGAGGACTTGCATAGAAAATATTCAAATCAGGTGTGTTGGACTTGCCAATGCTTGCGGAGGGAGTGCTTTTGGAGGACCAGAAAAAAACAACTTGCATCAGCACTTGCCAAAATTTATCTTCTGTATATACGTAAGGTTGGCAGGTAAAATAAACTTATTAAGAACCACTCTAAATCATAACAAAGTGAATTACTGGCATTTCACAAATATTTAGTTAAGAATTCAAGTTAAAAACAAGCATTCCAAAAGCTGATTAATAACATATTGAGATGTACTTAAATCAAATTCTGTTTTTCAAAAACATATTAGCTCAGTTTCAACTTGGAAAAAGGAAACATTTATAAGACAACACTGATACCGTCCATGGAAATGTGAGTTCAGTGATTGCAGAGAGATGAATTTTAATGGAATATTAGTTTAGACATAGTTCAAAAATAAATATTGTAATCATAATAAAAATATCTGCAGTAGAAAAAGTAGTAGGAACTTGCTATTGTGTTCCCTAAAATTCATATGTTGAAGTCCAAAGCTCTATTGTCACTGCATTTCAAATATGTCCTTTAAGAAGTCATTAAAGTTAAATGACGTAATAAGGATGAAAACCTAATTCCATGAGATCAATGTCCTTATAAGAGGAGAAGGAAAAAACAGAGTGCTTTTTCTCTCTGTGACCAGTGACGACACAGCAAGAAGGAAACCACATACAAGCAAGGAAGAGAGCCGTCACCAAGAAAAGAACATACGGTCAACTTGATATTGAACTTCCCGGCCTCCAGAACCATGAGAAATAAATTTGTGTTGTTCAAGCCACACAAATCTATGGTATTTTGTTATGGTATCCCAAGCTTACTAATATAGAACTACATTATAAAATATAGAGAATAAAAGAAAAATATTTTTATGTCAGAAACTGCTATAGAATTTAAATATTAATACTATGTACCATTAATGAATTTTAATGATGAGCCAGTCCTTATCTACCTGAGGTAACACCATTGCTTTCCTCACTTTACTGCTGAAGAATCTGAGATACAGAGAAGACATGTAATTTGTCCAAAGTGAGTTGTACTTTCTGGGATGTGTTTTATATTAAGCAATTTGGCTCTGAAATCTAGGTTTCTAACCAATTTTGCATGCTTAGAGCGAATACAGGTCTTTACATTATTCACATTATGAAACTATACCCCAGTAATGCTTCTTTTACTTGAAATAATTTTTGAAATCATCTCTTGGCTTAATTAAAAAGAAAACTAGAGTAGTTTATGAGCCACATAAGAAAATGAGTTCATTACTTCTTCTAAGTGAGCACTTATTTCAAATACTAAATTAAATGTGTGACTAGTTTTAAAAATTTATACTTTTGATGAAAAACATAAACTAACCTAGGTTATGGATGCTTTGGTAATTTCATGTTCTCTAAAGGCAGATAAATTTTGTTTCTTAAATGGTAGTGTGGTACCATCTAATTACAAATTAGGAGATTTGAATTGTCCTGCATTCTTCTCACTAACTGGTCCTGTGATCTTAGGCCCGTGTGTAAATGTTTTGTTGTAAGTTTTATTTTTACCTATAATCTTGCACTAGTATTTGCTTGGTTTATTGCCACTGTGTTAGGAACCTAAAGAGAAAAACAATTATTTCCACAACTGTTAGTGTTATGTTTGGGAGATAGTTAATTCACTCCTTTGGGAAGGAGAAAATTGAGACTAAAATGAATATTGAGTTCCCTAAGTTACATTGTCAGAGCATAATTATAATTCAGAAATTTTCTTTTGTTCATTTGGTGCTTCTTCAGGAATTGAAAACATAACCAATTCATGCCTGAGTGCTAATCTACCATTTAATTTCTAGGGCACTTATTAGAACTGACAGCATGATTGATTGATTGATTAATTGATTGATGGTTTTCCAGTAGTTGGTTTCCACTTAACCCTTCTGCTTCTCTGAAAGTAAAGAAAAAAAAAAAAAGGTCTTTAATTTAGGTACAATGTTTCTACTTCTGTAATTCATTATATTTTCTTGTTATCAATGCATGTATAAAGATATGTGCATCATCTCCTGATTGTGTCACAAAATGTGTCTTTTTTGGTTAGGGCAGACTATTGTCTCCTTTATATCCAGGAGTCTTTTTTAGTTTGTTTATTTATCTGATCCACAGGCATATCTCAGAAATACTGTGAGATCAGATCCAGACCACTGAAATAAAACAAATATCACAATAAAATGAGCACAAAGAATCCTTCTTGGTTCCCACAGAAGAAATTTATGTTTATATTATAATATAATTTATTTAAGTGTGCAATAGTATTATGTCTAAGAAAAGTACATATCTCAATTTTAAAATGCTTTATTCCTAAAAAATGTCAATGAGCATCTAAGCCTTCAGTGAGTTGTGATCTTTTTGCTGGTGGAGGTTCTTGACTCACTGTTGATGGATGCTGACTGGTCAGAGTGGTGGTTGCTGAAAGCTGGCTATGGCAGTTTGTTAAAATAAGAACACAGTAAAGTTGGTCACATTGATCAACTCTTCCTTTCATGAAATATTGCTCTGTAGCATGTGATGCTGTTTGATGTGTTTGATGAAATTTGACCCAAATTAGAACTTTTTAAAAATTGAAATAAATCTTCTCAAACTCAACTATTGCTTTGTCTACTAAGTTTATAAAATATTCTAAATCATGTATTGTGATTTCACCAATGTTCATAGCATCTTCACTAGAAGTAAATTCCATCACAAGAAAACACTTTCTTTACTCATCCATAAAAAGCAACTCTTCATCTGTTCAAGTTTTATCAGCAGATTTCAGAAATCCAGCCCCATATTTAGCTTCACTTCTTAATAAAGTTTTCTTGCAATTTCTACCACATCTGCAGTTACTTCCTCCATGGAAGTTTTGAACCCCTCAAAGTCATACAGGAGAGTTGGAATTAATTTATTCCAAATTCCTGTTGATGTTGACATTTTGACCCATTTTCATGGATCATGAATATTCTTGATGGCATTTAGAATGGTGAATCTTTTCAAAAAGGTTTTCAATTTATTTTGCTCTGATCCATTAGCATAATCACCTATGCATAGGTGGCATATATATGCAATCTATGGCATATATTGCTTTATAAAATGTGTTTCTTAAATAATACTGCTTGAAAGTGAAGATTACTCTTGAACTTTGGGCTGCAGAATGAATGCTGACTTAGCAGGCATAGAAAAAGCATTAATTTCCTTGTATATCATCAGAGCTCTTGGATTACTAGGGACATTGTTGATCAGCAGTAATATTTAGAAAAAAAAATTGTTTTCTGAGCAACAGGTCCCAACAATGGGCTTAAAATATTCAGTAAATCAGGCTGTAAACACATGAGCTGTCATCTAGACTTCATTGTTCCATTTACAGAGCACAAATAGAGTAGAATTAAAGTAATTCTTAAAGGCCCTAGAAATTTCGAAATGATAAATGAGCACTGGCTTTGAATGCCTGGATTCAAAGCATCAAAGGACAGGCTGACTCTCTGGTTAGTCACCAGCTGCATTAAGCTCTAACCAGAAAGTCAGCCTGTCCTTTGACGCTTTGAATCCAGGCATTGACTTTTCCTCGTTATTAAATACTAAAAGGCGTCTTGTTCCACTAGTAGGCTAGTTCATCTACACTGAAAATTTGTCATCTAGTATAGCCATCTTCATCAATTATCTTGGCTAAATTTTGTGGATAACATTCTGCAACACTTACTACCTTACCTTACACTTTTGTCTTATGAAGAGGGCTTTTCTTCTCAAACCTCATGAACCAACCTGTGCTAGCTTCTTTTTTGTTTTTGTTTGTTTGTTTGTTTGTTTGTTTGTTTTCTATAGCTTCTCATGTCTCTCAGCCTTCATAGAATTGAAGAGAGTTACAGCTTGGGCCTTGCTCTGGATTAGACTTTGGCTTAAGAGAATGTTGTAGCTACTTTGATCTTCTATCCAACTCACTGAATCTTTTTCCATATTAGCAATAAGGCTGTTTTGCATTCTTATGTGTTCACTAGAGTAGCATATTTGATTTTTCTCAATAACTTTTCTTTTGCATTCACAATTTTCTCACTGTTGTTGCAAGACTCCTAGCAGGCTGTCTCAGCTTTCAGAATGCCTTCTTTACTATGCTTCATCATTTTTAGCTTTTGGTTTAAGAGGTGTGGGATTTTTCACTTGAACACTTCGAGTCCATTGAAGGGTTATTAATTGGCTTAATTTGATTATTGCTGTGTCTCAGGGAATAGGGAGTCCCAAAGGAGAGAAAGAAGGACATGGAATGGCTTGTGGTTAGAGCAGTAAGAAGAGCAGACAGAACATACACATTTATTAATTAAGTTCATCATCTCATATGGCCACTGTTCGTGCCACCCCGAAAACAATTACAATAGTAACCTCAAAGGTCACTGATCATAAATCATAATAACAGGTAAAATCACAGTGAAAATGTTTGAAATATTATGAGAAATACCAAAATGTGACAGATAGACATGAATTGAGCACATGCCGTTGGAAAAATGATGCTGATAGACTTGCTTAATGCAGGGTTGCCACAAACCATCAATTTCTAAAAAAAAATTATACTCGTGAAATAGAAAATCAAAGTGCAATGAAACAAGCCATGCTTGTATTTTATGTTTTCTTTCGTTCTTTTTTTTTTTTTTTTTGGATGGAGTTTTGCTCTTGTTGTCCAGGCTGGAATGCAATGGTGCAATCTGGGCTCACTGCAACCTCTGCCTCCCAAGTTCAAGCGATTCTCCTGCCTCAGCCTCCCTAGTAGCTGGGATTACAGGTATGCATCACCATGCCCAGCTAACTTTCTATTTTTAGTAGAGATGGGATTTCTCTACGTTGGTCAGGCTGGTCTCAAACTCTTGACCTCAGGTGATCCGTCTGCGTTGGTCTCTCAAAGTGCTAGGATTACAGGTGTGAGCCACCATGCCCGGCCCTGTATTTTCTTTTACAAGTTTATGTAAGCTATTTCAATTCTTAGACTGCTTAATGTGCTCAACTTTAAATTCTTTTGGCTAGAGTTTATCTTTAACTTGTTTGTTTATAACATCACCAGGAATGTGCTGAGTAAGTTGTAGGTATGATATTGCCAAAAATTCTTTGCCAAATAGAACCTAGCATTCTTGTATATTCACATATTAGTATCTAAAAACTGTGTTTATGAAAGAGGCTAGAATAGATTTAAAGTAATTCTATTTTCCCTTCATATGAGGTATTTTATTTATTCATAGAAATACTATGTTTGAAGCAAACAGAAACTTTCTTTTTAATCAACGATAAGAAAATCACACAAATTTCAGGAGCTCAGTTGGGACCTAAAGAAAATAAATCACAATAGTAAGTAGACACATTAATGTGAAACCAGCTGACTACCCAGAGTGAACAATTGACATTATTACAATACAGACGTATGGGCCGAGAAAACGATGGGGAGTTCCCATTAAATGCTAGATCTATTTCACGAAGTCTTAATGTTATTAAATATTTGCAGTCTTTTTCAATAAACCTTGCACATTTTTTTTTCAATGCTAGGAGAGGAAGGTAGCTCTGTGACCTTACTTTGATTTGATTTAAGCATCAATACAAGAGCTTCATAGGCACATTGTGAAGTAAAGTGATTTATTTTTTTCATTATTACCTCTGGGAATTATGGAGCATCCTGGACATAAATTCCAATGAGAGCCCCATTCACTTGTACAGTAACAAAAAGTAAAGTCAATTCTAGAGACAAAAACTGAAATAGTAAAGGAAGAATGGAATTGAATTGCGTGCAACCATTAAATTATTCCTTTCAATGTAGAATTGTTATCTATAGATTTTTATCAGTACTAATGTTTATATAATTGTTTCACTTTAACTTGGAAAACTTTAGTAAATCAATGTTTCATAGTGTAAATCTCAGTAAATTACAATTATTCTCAATTTTTTTTTTTAAATAAAATTTAACAAAATGGTCAAACTGTTGACCAGGCATTTTAACTAACTCATATATGGCTACAACTTGCATTTCTGGGATTCTGATTTTCATAACTGTCATGATCAGTCATAAGATTAACAGGGCCCCATAAGTATAATAAAATTTACTCTTTTATGGGCCAGCTACCTTTCTTTAATACCAAGGTCACAGACTTCACCCCTAAACCTATCTAACTCTTTTTTAAATGAATGTCATGTCAAGGTTAGGGGGAAGGGAAAATTTAGGAATCGCAGCCAATCAGACCAAATGAAGTAGAAAGACTTAGAGATGATGACTTCTAAAGAAATTGCGTGGAATACTTTTATCCTTGTGCCAATGAGCAAATTGTGTTATTCTAGTAGCCTAAGGACATCAAATGTCTATATATAATTTAGCTCAAGTGTTCACCAGAATAATAAATTACATAATTTTCATATACTATTTTAGTTATGAATGAGGGGAAGCAGAAATACAAATGATCACTTCTTTAGAAAAGTATTTGAAATTATTCTGCTCTATTATAGAACAGAATTATTGGCATTATTCCCCTCTATAACTGATGTGTATTTGTAAATGATAAGTTGTCTTTTCCTCTTGTAAACAGTAAATTCCCTTGAATATTTATCCAGCAAATATTTGAGATCTCATTGCATCCTGGTTTCTGTGCATTGAGCTCAGCCTACAAAAATTGAGGCCACATTTGTTCCCAGCCTAGCAAGAGAAATTGCTATATAAATAACTAACATCCATTCATTCACCAAAAACAAGTATTGAGTTGCTTCAATATTAGGCATTATTCAAGACACTAGAAATATAGCAATGAACAAGCCTGAGAAAGGCACTCTCTCTGGGAATTATATTTTAGAATTGGACTAAGCCACACTCCCAGCATCCCAGGGCTTCAGTTTGGAGACATCCTCTTGTAGGGCTTCTCAATCTCCTTAAGTGAGCCAATTCCCCTAAATCTCCTCTCATATATCTCCATCTATGTGTGTATGTATGTGCCTATCTATCATATTGGTCAATCCGTCTAGAGAATCTTAGCTAATATAGCAGGTGAGGGTGAAATAAAGTGGGGGAAGTTGGCAGAGGGCACATCAGAAACCTTGAAAATGTTAATACAAATTCAAGTGGAGCCTCTTTAAAAGACTTTAAAATAGGGTATAAAATTATTAGTTTGTATTTTCCAAAAATGATTCTGGTGGCTGGTAGAGGATTACATGAATGGTGGCCGGAGAAGAAACAGGGAAACTCTTTCATTTTCCAAGCAAGACATAATGGGCTGGGCACGACGGCTAACAACTATAATACCAGCACTTTGGGAGGCCGAGGCCGGAAGATCAGGAGGTCAAGAGAGGGAGACCATCTCGGCCAACATCAAGAAAGCCTATCTCTGCTAAAAATACAAAAATTCGCTGGGTATGGTGGCGTGAGCCTGTAGTCCCAGCTGCTCAGGAGGCTGAGGCAGGACAATTACTTGCACCTGGGAGGTGGAGGTTGCAGTGAGCCAAGAGCGCGCCATTGCACTCCAGGCTGGCGACAGAGTGAGACTGCATCTCAAAAAATAAAGACACAATAATGCGTGGATAATAGTAAATGTTGGAAATTGATGTGTTTAGCATGTTGTGCTCATTGAGAAGATGTAAGGTAAAGGAAAAGTTTAAAAAAATCATAAGATATTTTTTCATGTTGGTGGTATTATAAGAAAGGGACAAATAATGCTATATGAAGAAAATAAAAACACAGCTCCCAGAGAACGTGACAATTGGACCATTGGAAATTCAACAGCAGCAAAAACATTGATGTTAAATTATAGGAATGGGAGTGAGCCAGTGACGTAGATATTATGATCAGATAAGTATGGGTGCTTCAGTGTGATTACAGCAAAGAAATAAAGGAAGATTAGAAAAACAAGATAACATAAACAGATTAGGATTGTGCTAAGAGGTTTGGACGTGTCCCCTAGGAAACAGAAATATAGGAGATATATGCTTTAAGATTATTAAAGTAGTACATCACAAAATAGTGATAGATTTTCTGAAATTACTCGTTATTTTCAAAGGTTTTTTGTGTATACTATCACATTGGTTCTCACTGTGAGCTCAAGCATGAAAGTAATGTCATCATCTCTCTCAATGACGGTGAGCAAAAGAAAAACTGTCATGGAGACTAGCAAAACTATAATGAACTTCAGGGGAAAATTTCATAAAGAGGATCCACATCACAGAAATCAGATGAAGATGTGGTTTCACTGTATGACTGTTGGCTGCAAATCATCAAAATTCGGGATATTTTCTTACCATTTTTTTTATTGTTTATTCTCTCTCTACTCCTCTCCCTGCATATGGTTGTTACTCAATGTATTTGTAAAATTTATTATCTTTTTTTGAAAAGAATGAATAAAGAGAAATAAAAGATTTTATTTGCAGAAATTAAAAGGCCTCAGTCCAATCTTCCTAATTAATAGGTTGACTGTGAGTCACTGGGACCTGAAACAATATGTTTTGAGAGCTCCCCCTTGAATTTCCGATTCAATTGTATTGGGGTGGCTTGTTAAAAATGTTCATGTTCTACCCTGAGGCACTCATCTTGAGCACCAGAGACCTAAGCAGAATGCGGCTAATCAGTGGAGAGAGAATCAGCAAACTGAATTTATCAAGTAAAAGTAAAATGATTTACTCCCTTATAAGGACTTACGTCTTCAGAAACTGGAAAGTAAAAATGTTATTTTCAAGTCTCGTAAACTAGCACATGCAGAACTCTTGATAGCTCAAACAACAGTCTGGGTTCCTCTTGGTTCTAATTCAGTTTAGAGCAGTCTGCGATTGGCCTATGTTGGCTGTGGTCAGTGTCAAGATGGGGTGACTGGCAGATAAAGATTTGCAGATCAATTAATGGAAATTTGAAAAAAAAAAAAAAAAAAAAAAGAGAAAAGTAAAAAAGCTTAGATATCATCCCCAGAAAGATTTATGAACTTGCCCAGCCACATTCGTGATTATTGAAAATGTTGGAACTAGGACTCAGCTTATATAACTCTATGTAACTTGGAAGTTTGAATCAGCATAACCTCTACAGCTTGAACTCCTCTCTGCTTCATGTCATGATTCTGGATTGCTTGTAATTCCTCTCCACACACATCACACTACTTCACAGCCTTCTAATTTGGTTGTGGCCCTAACCCTAACCCTAACCCTCTCTACCATCAGGGTGTGTTGTTTGTGTATTGAGCTATGATGGTTAATATAACGTGTCAACTTGATTGGATTGAAAGGTGCATATTGTTCCTGGGTGTGTCTCTGAGGGTGTGGCCAAAGGAAATTAACATTTGAGCCAGTGGACTGGGAGAGGGAGACCCACCCTCAGTCTGGGTAGGCACCATCTAATCAGCTTCCAGTGCAGCTAGAATAAAAGCAGGCAGGAGAGCATGAAAGGACTAGATTGGTTGAGTCTTCCAGCTTCCATCTTTCTCCTGTGCCACTCTCAAACATCAGACTCCAAGTTCCTCAGCTTTTGGACTCTTGAACCCACACCAGTGGTTTGCCAGGGGCTCTGGGGCCTTTGGCCACAGACTGAAGAGTGCACTGTTGGCTTCCCTACTTTTGAGGTTTTGGGAGACTGCCTGACTTCCTTGCTCCTCAGCTTACAGATGGCCTATTGTGGGACTTCACCTTGTGATCTTTGAGTCAATACTCCTTAATTCACTCCCTTTCATATATACATCTATCCTAATATTCCTGTCCCTCTAGAGAAACCTAACTAATACATGAGCTCCCTCACTAAACTCTCAGTTTCTAGATGAGTGTTGTATTGGCTATTCTCAATCCAGAACTTAATGTAGCTCGTAACACACAGGAAATGATCAGTGATTTATTATTATCATTGCGTGTGTGCTTGTATGAGTGAATTCATCTGAGCCCTATCTTTTGGTTCTTTCTTGAGTTCTTCTTGCCTAAAATATACAACTTCTTGTCAGATGAACTGTCAAGAAACAGCAACAATAACAGTAACAATTTGGAGCTGAAGAAGTTGTACTATATAGAGTCTCTACTATACAGTAAATATAACTAACTCTTATTTTCTTCTCACTGAATATCACAGTAACTGACCAAAGAGGAATGCATTTTCATTGATACACTCAATATGCTTTGGTGATTGAGACTTTGAACCAATTGCATTTAGGAAGATAAACAACTTATATGTCAACCAAAATGAAGGAAAACACACCAGTTTGTCAATTTGTTCCACGAGACTTTAATGAGACCATGCTCCCTAATCAGCTGCTGATCCTGAGAGAGGAAGCGCAATCTGCGCCATTTTGCTGCTCTCACTGGGCAATTTACTGTATTTTATCTCCTGCCTGTGGAACGGAATACTTTTGTCCTTTGCTTATGCAGCACTTTGTAGCATCTGGTGCTTGTCAGAGAAAATGTTTTAGTTTCCCTTTCCTCCTTTCTTTAAAGTGATCATCACCCATGTAAGGAAGGATTTTTCAGGGTTACCTTGTAGCTGCTGAAAAGGAAGTGGATAGTTAGTATTGCCTGGAGATGAGGTTAGCACAAAGAGTTTTCAACACATGTTTTACGTAGAGTATAACTTTATAGAAAAGTTGACTCATTACCAGTAGTAAAATGTTTTAAGGACTTATGAATGGAAAAATGCAATGTTTTGAATCTTATGAATGGATCCAATCTTATGTATGGATAAATATATGATTTCTGCCTGTCCGAGTAGTATTAAAAAATATCAGAGCTATTGGGGTTACCTTAGTGAACTTCATCCCAATAGCTAATCAAGTATTATAGATAACAGTAAATCTTCTCTTAATATCACCATTACCATCCTAACATCAGCATCCTAAATAAAACCAATAAGAAATTACTGACCTGTTCATCCAACTACTCCCTTGTATACAACTTGTCCTCTTCAATGTTCCACATAGTACTAGTGCATTTATTTATTTACTTTCTAAAACATTTTTATTGAGATATAATCCACAAGCCATAAAATGGCTTCAACCAGTAAATGTATAAAATGTAATCCTTTTCAGTACGTACAGAGTCATACAATCATCACTGAAATCTGAGTTTAAAAATTTTCATCACCCTTTCCTCTGCCAAAGTAGTCATTAGCCATCACTCCCCATTAACCCTCCCTCAGCCACTGTCATTCACAATTATTTATGTTCCTATAGATCTGCCTATTCCAGACATTTTAGATAGCTGTATTTCAACAACATAAAATTTTTTAAAAATAACTAGCTGGTTTCACTTAGTGTAACATTTTCATAGTGCATCTATACTGTGGGATTTATTAATACTTCATTTTTATTGCAAAAGATTATGCCATTGTTTGGATATACAACATTGCATTTTTCCATTCATAAGTTTTCAGACATTTGGGTAGTTTCCATATTTTAATTATTATAAATAATGCCAATATGAATATTCATTTCAAGTTTTTGTTTGGACATGTGTTTGCATGTCTCTTGCATGTACACTTAGGAGTGCAAATAATTGGTTACAAGGTAGGTAACTATGCTTAACAAGTTGAGAAACTGACACCATTTTTCAAAACAGCTACATTATTTTATATTCCTACTAGATATATATGACACCACCATTTATTAGTTTTCTTTTGGAATAAGAGCCATCTTAATGATTGCAGTGGTATCTCATTGTGGTTTTTACTGGGGTTACCTAATTACTAATGATGTTGAGCGCATTTTCATATGCTTATTGATAGTTTGTATATTTTCTTTGGATAAATATCTTCTAATATTATTGGATAATCCTTTTCTTAGTTTTCTTAATAATTTTCTTAATTATAATTATTATTCTATAATATTTCTTTTTATTATTGAGTTGGAATTTTTTTTTTTTTTTTTTGAGACAGAGTTTCACTGTGTCACATAGGCTGGAATGCAGTGGCGTGATCTCAGCTCACTGCAACCGCTGCCTCCCGGGTTCAAGCGATTCTCCTGCCTCAGCCTCCTGAGTAGCTGGAATTACAAGTGCCACCATGTCTGGCTAATTTTTGTATTTTTAGTAGAGACAGGGTTTCACCATGTTGGTCAGGCTGGACTTAAACTCCTGACCTCATGATCCTCACACCTCAGCCTCCCAAAGTTCTAGGAATACAGATGTGAGCCACTGCGCCTGGCCTGAAAAATATTTTTATATTTATTCTAAATAAAAGCTCCTCTTCAGATACATAATTGGAAGACATTTTCTCCCATTCTGTGGGTGGACTTTTCACTTGCTTCATGATGTCTTTTGAAACACAAAGATTTTATTGTTGGTGAAATCCAAATTATCAACTGTTTTTTGTTTCTTTGGTTTTGGTGTCCTAAGAAGCCATTGCCTAATTCAAGTTCACAGAGATTTAATCCTACCTTTCTTTTATAAGTTTGTAATTTTAGCTCTTCTATGTTGTCCATGAACAAATTTTGTGTGAATTCTTGAATCTAGGTTGAGAAGGATGTCTGACTTCATTCTTTTTCATGTCTGTATCTGATTGTCCCAGCACTAGTTGTTGAAAAGGAAATTGTTTCCGTATTGAATTTTCTTGGCAACCTTGTCAAAATTGGATAAACATAAATGTACGGGTTTATTTCTAGACCTCAATTTTATTCCTTTGTTCTCTATGTCTATTCTTATGCCTAGACCATGCTGTCTTGATTACTGCACTAAGAAGTAAATTGTGAAATTGGAATGTGAATCCTCTAAATTTGTTTCTCCTTTTCAAGACTGTTTTGTCTATTC
Source organism: Cacajao melanocephalus (assembly GCA_963573385.1). Taxonomy (NCBI): domain Eukaryota; kingdom Metazoa; phylum Chordata; class Mammalia; order Primates; family Pitheciidae; genus Cacajao; species Cacajao melanocephalus. The sequence continues at coordinate 57,789 of CAUYLG010069812.1, forward strand.
TAAGTTCCCTGCATTATACAATCATGTTGACAATTTCTGCCAAAAAAAAATGCAGCTGTGATTTTGATAGAGATTGTGTTAAATATGTGGTTCAATTTGCAGAATATTGTCATCTTAACAATAATAAATCATCTGATCTATGATAAAGAGATGATTTTCGATTTACTTATGTTCTCTGTAATATAATTAAATTACATTTTGAATTTCACACTGAATGAATATTTCACTTTTGATAAGTTTATTCCCAATGAATTTATTTTTTAATTTTACTGTAAATTAATGTTATTAATTACACTATCGGATTTTTCATTGCTAGTATGAAAAACTATTATCGATTTTCGCACATTGATACATCCATTACTGAAAGGGGGATATGAGAGTATACAGTTTTTATCTTGAATTGTATATTTTTCCTTTCATTTATGTCCACTTATGCTTCAGGTATTAACAGGTTGTGTTGTAGCACCAAATACAACATTCATAAGACTTGTGCTTTCCTGTTGCATTGAAAATGTTATCATTATAATATGCTCACATTTGTCTCTGTAACAATTTTTGTCTGAAAGGATATTTTGTCTTTTTTAGTATAACCACTACAACTTTCTTTTGCTCTTTTGGTTATTGTTGACCTGGTATATTTTCCCATTTGGTTATTTTGAACCTATTTGTGTCTTTCAATCTACTTTTTATCTCTTGTAGAGAACAAACAACATACAGTAGGATCATTTTTTAAATCTATTAATTTCTGCCTCTTTGCTTTTGGTTGGAAGGTTTAATCAGTTAACATAAAATGTAATTACAAATGTAATTACTTCTATCTTATCACTATAGTCTATATTTTAATGTGTTTTTTCATTTTTATATTTCTCATTACTGCCTCCTTTTGTGTTAAATATGTAAACTCTAGTATACCATTTTGGTTCAATTTTATTATTGTTATTAAATTTTCTTAGTGGTTTGCCTAGCAATTCTCAGCACCACCTTAATTTAGAATAATCTTGTTCAAATTCTTATAAACTTAATTTCAATGCTATACAAAAGTTTTACAGCAATATGGTCCTTTCCTTTCCTCTTCTTATGTGTTATAGTTGTTAATTTACATGCCAATATATTGTAATCCCATCTGTATTAGTCATAGCTTGCTCTTTAGAGAAAGAGAATTAATAAGAGATATATATCTTCTACTGAATAGATAGATTTCTTATAAGCTATTGGCTATGCAATATATATTTATAAACAATTTTTGCTTATAAATGTATATGCATATATTTATATGTAAAGTATATTTTATATATACTTATAAGCCATTGGCTCTACCATACATATATATATATATGAAATAAGAAAGAGATTTCTTATAAACTATTGGCTCATGCAATTATAGAATGTGAAAAGTCCCAGAATCTGCCATCTGTGAGCTGGAGATCCAGGAAAGCTGGTCTAAAAGCCTGAGAACCAGAGAGAAGATGATACAGATTCGAGCCTAGATTTGAAGGCCTGAGAAACAGGAGTTCTAAGAGTAGGGGAAGATCACTGTCATATCTCAAACAGTGTGACCATTAGTTTAACTTTCCTCTACCTTTTCCTTCTATTTGAGCACTCAAGAAATTGGATGAGGCCCACTACACTGGAGAGGTCCATCTACTTTACTCTGTTCACCAATTCAAATGTTAGTGTCCTCCAGATGTGCCCTCATAGACACACTCAGAAATAATGTTTAACCAGCTATCTGAAAATCCTGTCACCCAGTAAAGTTAACATGTAAAATTAACCATCATATCATTCAAATAAGTTTATAACCATTGTATCATATAATATTTTAAATAATATGAAAAGATTTATAAACAAGAATATATTGCACTAACATTTATATTCACTTTAATATAACTTTTGTAGTTGCCTTACCTGACTTCTTTATTATCTTTGCCTTTACCTGATTCTTTGTTACCTTTTATGTATTCATGTTGTTATTCAGTGACTTTTAATTTAAAATTGAATTACTCCCATTAGATGGTTTTTGTGGGCATTCTGCTAGGAATAGTAGAATCTTATTTAAGAATTTCTTAATTTCTTTTTTATTTTGAAAGTTTCATTTTACTGGATATAAAATACTTGGTTGACTGTCTTTTTGATCCCTTCAAGTGTGTATTATGACTGCTGTCAGGCATCCATTGTTTCTGATGGAAAGTCAGCTGTAAATTTGATTGAGGATGCCATGTATGTGATCAGTTAAGAATTTGAGTTTTTCTTGTTTTATTTTTGTTCTTTTGTTTTTTTCTTCTTTTGAGGTTCTTCTTTTAGTTTTGGCTTTCAGCAGCTGGAATATGATGTGCCTATATCTAGGGATGGGTATCTTTGAGTTAATCTTATTTTGAATATATCAAGAGGCTTGGTGGTAGAGTTTAATATTTTTCATCCCATTTAGGATGTTTTCAGCCATTATGTATCCACATATTCTTTATTTCTCTCTCTCCTTTCAAGCTGAGACTCCCAGTATGCATGTGTTAGTACAGTTGATGGTGCCCCACATATCTCTGAGGTGCTGTTTATCTCTGCAATTATTTTATTTATGCATATTATTCTGGATTATCTCAACTCTCCTATCTTTATATTCATGGATTATTTCTTCTGCCAGCTCCAAATAACTTTTGAACATCTTCAGTGAATTTTAATGTAATTATTGTGCTTCTCAATTCCAGAATTATATTTCATCCCTTTTCTTTAAATAATTCATATCTGTTTATTGTTGTTCTGTATTTGGTGAGACATTTGTAAAGATTTTTAAAAATTATTTTTAATTTTTAAACAATTTTTTAGTTTTTATAATTAGGTAATTTATTCACTTCTGTGTTAGTATTAGAGGTATATGGACAGGTATATTATATAGGCAAATTTTGTGTCATGGGGGTTTGGGGTACAGATTATTTTGTCACCCAGGTAATACGCATGCACCCAACAGGTAGTTTTAAGATCATCCTCACGCTCTTCCCACCCCCTGTCCTCTACTACAGCCTGATGTCTCTTGTTCCCTTCTTTGTGTTTATGACCTGTATCTCCACCCACATCACATGCCAAATTGTCATCCCCAATGTTGGAGGTAGGGCCTGGTGGGAGGTGATTGAACCATGGGGTTACATCCTTCATAAATGGCTTAACACCATCCCCTTGTTGTTGTCTTGTGATAGAGTTTTCACAAGATCTGGTGGTTTTAATGTGAGTAGCACCTCTCTCCTCCTCTCTTCCTCCTCTTTCGACCATGTAAAGTGCTGGCTCCACCTTTGCCTTCCACCAGGATTGTAAGTTTCCTGAGGCAAGAAGCACCATGCCAGAAGCAGATGCCACAATCATGCTTTCTGTACAGCCTGCAGAACCATGTGCCATTTAAACTTCTTTTCTTTACAAATTACCCAGTCTTAGGAGTACCTTATAGCATTATGAGAATGGACTAATACATTTGTGTCCATGGATACTCAATGTTTAAGTCCCACTGTAAGTGAGAAACTGCAGTATTTGGGTTTCTGTCCCTGCATTGGTTCACTTAGGATAATGGCGTCCAGCTCCATTCACGTTGCTGCAAAGAACATGATCTCATTTTTTTTAAGGATGCAAAGTATTCTATGGTGTTTATATACCACATTTTCTTTATTCAGTCTAGCACTGATAAGCATTTAGCTTGATTCTGTGTCTCTATTATTGTGAATAGTGCCACAATAAACATGTATATGCGTGTGTCTTTATGCCAGAATTATTTATCTTCATTTAGGTATATACCCAATATTTGAATTGGGATTACTGAGTTGAATGGTAATTCTTTTTTAAGTTCTTTGAGGAATTGCCAAACTGCTTTCCACAATGGCTAAACTAATGTACATTCCCACCAGCAGTGTACAAACGTTCCCTTTTCCCGAAAACCTCAATAACATCTGTCATTTTTTGACTTTTTAATAATAGCCATTCTAACTGGTGTGAGCTGTTATCTCTTTGTAGTTTTGATTTCCATTTCTCTAATTAGTGATGTTCAGCATTTTTTTCATATGCTTGATGTCTACAGGTATCTTCTTTTCAGAAGTGTCTGTTTATGCACTTTTCCCACAATTTCATGGGATTGTTTGTTTTTTGCTTGCTAATTTTTTAAATTTCCCAATAGATTCTGGATATTATGCCTATGTTGGATGCACAATAATTTGCAAATGTTTCCTCCCATTCTATGTGTTGTCTGTTTAATCTCTTGATAGTTTCCTTTGTTGTGCAGAACCTCTTTAGTTTGCTTACGTCTTATTTTTAAATTCTTGTTTTTGTTGCAATCGATTTTGGGTTCTTTGTCATGAAATCTTTGACAGGGCCTATGTCCAGAATGGAATATCCTAAGAGATCTTCAAGGTTTTGATAGTTACAAGTCTTATGTTGAAATCTTTAACCAGTCTTCAGTTGATTTCTGTATATGGTGTCAGGAAGTGGTCCAGTTTCAATCTTCTGGATATAGCTAGCTAATTACCCCAGTAGCACTTACTGAATAGGTAGTTCCTTCACCATTGCTTATTTTTACTGACTGTTGAAGATCAGATACTTGTAAGTAGAGATTTTATTTATTAGTTCTCTATTTAGTTCCATTGATCTATGTGACTGGTTTTGTACCAGTACCATACTGTTTTGTTTTAGAATAGTTTTAGCCTAGTTTGAAGTTGGGTAACGTGATACCTCCAGTTTTGTTAGGATTAGGATTTGCTTTGGCTATTTGGGCTCTTTTTTGGTTCCATACTAGTTTTCAAATAGTTCCTCTTTTTTTTTTTTCTAATTCTGTGATGAATGTTGTTGGTAGTTTCATAGAAATATCAACAAACGTGTTAATTGCTTTGGGCAGTATGACCATTTTACCAATATTGCTTCTACTTATCCATGAGAATGGGATGTTTTTCTATTTGTTTCTATTATCTCTGATTTCTTTAAGCAGTGTGATATAATTCTCATTGTAGAGATCTTTCACCTTGCTGCTTAGTTGTATGCCTAGGTATTTTGTCTTATTTTGATTATTGTGAATAGGATTGCGTTCTTGATTTGGCACTCAGGTTGGACATTGTTAGTGTATAGAAACCTACTGATTTTTGTTTGCTGATTTTGTGTTCTGAAATTTTGCGAGATTGTTTATCAAATCTAGGAATTTTGGGCAAAGACTATGGGGTTTTCCAGCTAAAATATCATATTGTCTTCAGACACAGATAGTGTGACTTCTTCTCCTATTTGGATGTCATTTATTTCTTTCAGTTATCTGAGTACTCTGACTAGGATTTCCAGTACTACATTGAACAAGAGTAGTGAGTGTGGGCATTCTTGTCTTGTTCCAGTTCTCAAAAGAAATGCTTTCAGCTTTTGCTTATTTACTGTTATTTTGGTTGTGGGTTTGCCATCGATGACTCTTATTGTAAGGTAAATTTCTTCAATGCCCAGTTGGCGAAGGTTGTTAACATGAAAGTATGTTTAATTTTATTAAAAGCATTTTTTCTATTGAGATGATCATGTGGTTTTGTTTTGAGTTCTGTTTATGTAATAAATCAGATTTATAGATTTGAATATGTTGAACAAATCTTGCATTCCAGAACAAAGCCTACTTAATCTAGGTGGATTAGGTATTGATATTCTGCAGGATTCAGTTTGCTAGTATTTTGTTGAGAAGTTTTGCATCTATGTTCATCAAAGATATTGGCCTGAAGTTGTTGTATTTGTGTGTTTGTGTGTGAGTGTCTCTGTCAGGTTTTGGTATGAGAAAGATGGTGACCTAAGAGAATAAGTTAGGGGAGGAGTTCCTCTGATTCAATATGGTGAAGTAGTTTTAGTAGGAATGATACCAGCTCTTTTTCAAATGTCTGGAATAACCCGGCTCTGCATCCATCTGGTCCTGGGCTTTTCCTGGTTGGCAGTCTTTTTACTACTGATTCACTTTTGTAACTCATTATTTTTCTGTTTAAGATTTAAATTTACTCCAGGTTAAATCTTGGGAGTTTGTTTCCAGAATTTTTTCCATTTCTTGCAGGTTTTCTAGGTTAATGTGCATAGAATTGTTAATAATAGCGTCTGAGAGTTTTTATATTTCTGAGGGGTCAGTGATAATGTAGCAGGAGCGGCCACGGGAAACGGATCTCTTGAACACCGAATAAAGGAGGGAAGAGTTTATTCGGCCGGGAGACCAGGCAGTAATTTGTCGAAAACCCAGCTCATCTAACAAAGGAAGGTTCTGCCTTTATATAGGTTTATACTTTAGATGTTACAGGCAGAAGAATCTTAGGTTCATAGTTTTAGGACTCACATGTGAAAACATTTTGGTTTACAGTTTCAGGAATTACATATAAAAGGGTTCTGGTTTAGTTTTAGGACTCACATGTGAAAAGGTTTCTGTTTACAGTTTCAGGAATCACATATGAAAGGGTTCCGGTTTACAGTTTTAGGACTCACATGTGAAAAGGTTTCTGGTTTGATCTTGTTTTAAGTAAAAATAGTGTCTTCCAGAGAGTTTCCTCAAGCATTATTTTCAGGAAGGAGATTCAGGAGGCGCCAGCTGGCCTGCTCTCTCTTCTATTGAGTTGCACAGTGGATGACAGAGGGGGAGGGAATCCCAAATGCCTGGGTCTCCTTCCTCAATAATACTGCATTTTTACTGTACCTTTTCTATATTCAACTATGTTTAGATATACAAGTAGTACTGTGCTACAACTGCCTACAGTACTCAGTGCAGTAACATGCTTTACAGGTTTGTAGCCTAGGAGCAAGAGGCTCTACCATCTAGCCCAGGTGTGTAGTCGGGTATACCCTCTAGGTTTGTTTAAGTGAATTCTATGGTGTTCACACGGCAATGAAATTACCTAACATGAGTTTCTCAGAATGTATCCTCATGGTTAAGTGATGCATGACTGTATATTGGATGTCCCTTGTGCCCTCAGCTGCCTTTTTCAAATCCCCTGAAAATTTTGAAGTCCTAGAACTGAAACCCTAACCAGCCAGAGGGCACTGAGCATGAACCATAGAAAACATGACACCTGGCCCGACTCCACTTCAAGGTATTAAATTTGATCTGGCCAGCCCAACAAAGTCCAAGGCCCTAGGGTATGTTCTCTTCCACACCCTCATAGCAACTACCGTTGATGGAGGCACCAGGTGTTACTTTTAGGGAGAGGCAAAGTCAAAGCAGACCACTGCGGAGAAAGCTGGTCTCTCAGAGCCCAAGCTGACACTTCACCTGAGCTGGGTGGGTTTTGAGTAGAATAATGTCCAATTCTTTGGCAGTGTCTCAAGACGCTACTTGGAGAATAGGCTGCTGAAAAAATTCTGTGTTATGCCTGGTGCTAGGGAAGGGGCCTTGCCATTGGGTGGTGGCTGGTCTAACAGCTTATAAGAAATTCTGCAAATGATGGAGGGGACGAGAAGTCCATGCTAACATGATGGCTTTTCAGAAGCAGTGAAAAGCAGCAGCCTTGAAAGGCAGCCTCTGAGTGCCCCAAAGTCCCCTGTTTGAAGCATGACTCCTCCTGTTCCAGAAAAGGTACTCTTGCCTTTCCTACTTTCCTCCATATGCCCACATTTATTTCTACAGCTTGCTTGTGGAAACAAGCCCCAGCTGGCCCAAAGCACCCCACTCTCCCACTCACTTGCTGTCAGTATCTGAATGCATCAACATGGCTCCACTGAAACTAGAGAGGGTAACAGGCATGGGACGGGAAAGGGCTGGGGCTTTGGATGTTTGCTTACTTGAAAGAATTGCTCTGAGACCATATTTATTTATATTTGAAAAGCTTTTTTATGGCTGGGCACGGTGGCTCACACCTGTAATCCCAGTACTTTGGGAGGCCAAGGCAAGCAGTTCATGAGGTCAAGAGATTGAGACCATCCTGGCCAACATGGCGAAACCACATCTCTACTAAAAATACAAACAATTAGCTGGGCATGGTGGCGCACACCTGTAGTCCCAGCTACTAGGGAGGCTGAAGCAAGAATCACTTGAACCCGGAGGCAGAGGTTGCAGTGAGCTGAGATCGTGCCACTGCACTCCAGCCTGGAGACAGAGCAAGACATCATCTTTAAAAAAAAAGCATTTTTGTTTTCTAAATTCCATATCCCAACAGGCTTCTATTGCAGTAGATTATTAAAATCCAGGTATTCACACAGAAAAGGCTAAATAACATCCAAAGGACAATAGGGAGACAGAAATTATGAGAAAAACAAGGGATTGTGAGAGAGATAAAAGATTATGAGGGAGGATGATTGTGGGAAATCATGAGAATTCTGGGGGAAATGAGGAACTACAGGAGACAAAGTAAATTTGGGAAACTGAATTTGGGAAGAGATGGGGAGCTATGGGGGAGAATGTAGAACTGTGGAAGAGAATGGGGAGTTGTGGGCAATATGAGGAATTTGACAACCACGAGGAATTAGGAGACACAAGGAATTGTGTGAGACTTAATGTATTGTGGGAGATGCAAGGAATTGTGGGAACTCATAAAGAGGAAATAGTTGGGGAACTGGAATTCTGGGAGAATAATTTCCTTTGTGAGACACAACAGAAATTTGGGGAAAGAGAATTTGTAGGAGAGACAAATGTGATAGAGAAAGGAGAATCTTAGGCTTGGTGCAATAGCTCGCGCCTGTAATCCCAACATTTTGGGAGGCCAAGGTGGGCAGATCACTTGAGGTTAGGAGTTCAAGACTAGCCTAGCCAACAGGGTGAAACCCCATCTCTACTAAAAATACAAAAAAGTAATAAGAATGATGGAGAAATATGGAAGATAATGGGAACGTGTGGAAGGGAACAGAACTTGGAGGGAGAAGCAAGAATTCTGGGAAAAGGCAGAATCATGAGAAAAAAATAAAATGGTGTTTTTTTAGGAACAGGAGACTTAGGAGAGAAAAAGGATTATGGGAAAGGCAGGGTATTGTGGGATGTAACAGAAAAATGTAGAAAAAATAAGAATTTTAGTGAGAATGAGGCACTGTGGGACAGAAAGGGAATTTGGGGAGAGCCAGGGAAGTGTGAGAAATAAAAAAGTCATGGGAGAAAATGGAATTGTAAGAGAGAGCAGAGATTTATGAGAGAGAGCAGATAACACAGAATTGTGGGAGAGAATACGGAATTGTGGACAATATAAGGAATTGTGGGAGACCAAAGGAATTGTGGAAGGCAAAATATTGTAGAAAAGAGAACTGTGCCAGGCACAAAGGATTAGTGGGAAAGAGTTATGGGAAAGTGATGAAATTGTGAGAAAGGTAAGGAATTGTGGAGGAGAATGTTGAATTTTGGGAGATAAATTATGGCAGAAAATGAAAAATTATGAAAGAACTGCATGTGAGACAATGTAGTAGAGAGTAGAATTAGAAGAAAAAAAATTTGTGAAAGATAAGAATAAAAAAATTGTAGGAGAAACAGAGAATTTGTGGGAAAGACAGACTGTTGGATAAATGGGGACTTATGTGAGAAACAGGGAACTGTGGGAGAGACCAGACAACCATGAGAAAGACAGGGATTGTGAGATGAACAGAGAATTATGGGAGGAAACAGAGAATTGTAAGAACGACCAAGATTGTGAGAGAAATAAGGAATCCTGGGAAAGCAGGGAATTAGGGGAAGGACAGGAACTGTGGAGAACAGAGAGTTGTGGGAGAAACAAAGAATTATGGGAAAACAAGGCATTGTGGGAAAGACAGATTTGTAGGAGACATACAGGACTATGGGTGGGATAGAGAATTGTGGGAAAAGCAGGAAATAATGGGAGAGAATACTAAATCTTGAGAGAAAAGGAATTATGGTAGAGAATAAGTTGTAGGAGAAATGGGATTACAGGGCAGAAAGAATGTGGTACATAGTCTTTTGAATACAATTATGAAATAAAGATTCCTGAAATAGAAGAATGGAGAATTGGCCAGGAACGGTGGCTTACACCCATAAGCCCAGAACTTTGGGAGGCCAAAGCAGGCAGATCACTTAAGGTCAGGAGTTTGAAACTAACCTGGCCAACATGGTGAAATTCTCTCTACTAAAAGTACAAAATTAGCCGGATGTGGTGGTGTGCACCTGTAGTCCCAGCTACTCCAGAGACTGAGGCACAAGAATCTCTTGAGCCCAAGAGGTGGAGGTTGCAGTGAGCAGAGATCATGCCACTGCACCCCAGCCTGGGTTACAGTTTTAATAAGAATCCATAATCTCAAAAAAAAAAAAAAAAAAAAAAAAGGCAAATTGTGAGAGAAAGAAGAGACACATGGGAAAGAAGAAATTGTTAGAGAAATACGATACAGTGGGAGAAACAGGAAATTGCTGGAGAAAGACAAGGATTGTGGGAGACAGAAGGAATTGTGGGAGACACAAGATATTTCAGGAGACGCAAGGCATTATGGAAAACTGTGAAATATTGTGGGAGAAAAAAGGAATTGTGGGAAAGATGGGGTTGTGAGGGACTCAAGGTACTGTGGGAGAAACACAGAATTGTGGGAAAGACAAGGCTTGTGGGAGATTCCAGGTATTATGGGAGATTCATGGCATTATGAAAAATTTTAAAAAGGGATTGTGGGAGAAACGAGGACTTGTGGGAAAGATTAGGATTGTTGGGGACTCAAGGTATTGTGGAAAAGAGAATTGCGGAAAAAAACAAAGGATTGAATTACGGGAAAGAGGAGGAATTGAGGGACAGGCAGGGAATTGTGGTAGAGAATGGAGACTTGTGGGAGAGAACAAATTAGAGTGGAGAATGGAGAACTGTAGGTGAGACAGACTGTGGTAGAAAATAGATTATAGAAGAAAACAGATTTTCAAGAAAAAATAGAATGGAGAATTGTGGAAGAAAATGATTGTGAGGGGAATGTTATTGTGAGAGAAATAGGGAATTATGAGAGAAAACAATTGTGGGAGAGACAGGTGATTTTAGGGGAAATGCTGACTTTTGGGAGAGGCATGGAATTCTGGGAGAAATACAGAATTGGGGAAAATACAGGGTATGGTGGGAGATACACAGAATTTTGGGAGGACAGGGAATTATGGGAGAAACAGAATTGTGGGAGCATAGGGAGGATTGCAGGTCGAACCAAGAATGGTGGGATGGGTGTGATATGTAATTGGGCTCTCTTCAGGATTCTCCCAGTTCCAAACACCTCGACTTGATGAGCAGAGAGTGTTCAGCAAGAAAGCACAATGGTGGCAGGTGTGGAACTGAGCTCCGTCCAGCAGCTATCTGCCTTCCTACGCAGAGACACAGACCCTTCAATGGAAACTGCTGCCACAATCACAAAACACAATGCATTACGTGTTTTCTCCCACACCCATGCACTGGGCTGGTCCTACAAGCAAATCTCAGTGTCTTTCCACTTAAAAAAACCTTAACTGGCCTTCCATTGGCCACTGGATAAAGCCCAAATGCCTTAGCAGAATCTTTATAAACCCTTCACCACTTCTCTAGCTTCCCCCAACACCTCCGTATCACGCTGAGCCACAGCCATCCCCAAACAAGACGCAGACTTCCTGTGCTTACTCTCAACACGGCTTCTTTCTCATCTGGATTTTCCGTCTGCTCTTTTCCCATGCTGTTCGATCGTGTAAGACTCAGCCGGCACATTGCCTCCTCCAGACACTCTCACCAGTGTTCCAAAACCAACATAGTCCTGCATTGCCTGTGTTCCTTTAACCCTTCACAGGTTTTTAAAAATAAAAAATAGTACTGTCCATCCTTACTTGTGAGTTTCACAAATTATACTTCTCGGGAACACTCACCCATCCTGGCTAAAATGGTGTTGAATATTTGTTTAAGACAAAATTCAGTTAACCTGTGTGAAGTACCTAATAAGTGCCAGATACCATATCAGATACTTAATAAGGCTCAATGTCAGCCTATCGGTCTTGTAGTGAAACCCAAAGTCGTAGGATTTTAAGGGTATGATGAACAAGTTGCACTTTATCTCCAGTCTACAGAGGGAGAAGCCCATGGCTAAGTTTTCTCTGTATCTGCTTAGGTAGTAATGATCAGGTGCAGTCAGGAGGAAAGGGGCTCTGGTAAGGGGTTTTCCGTGACTTTATGCACAGAAGTAGTATCAGATGCACACTTAACTTACCCAAATTCACCTCTATTTAGTGAGGAGCTGGGGAGGTATGACCGGGGGTTACAGGTGAGGATTTACATAGTCCCAGGGATCCTGCGGCCCACAAGCAGGTAAAGCTCTGGTAGGAAAATCTGAATGACACCTGTTTCCCCTGCCACCGACAGAGGGAAGCACATTCTAGAGTGACAAGCAAGTGGCCCCAGAGACATATTGACCAGGAAAGATTTAGAAGGTATCCTAAAATTGTCCCCAGACAATACAATGGTGATGAGAGCCAAAAGTCAGATGTGGAAATATTTGAAAATGTGAAGTGTCCTAGGCAGCACATTAATTGATTTAATTTCTCAATAAAAGCCTCTTAATTCTTTTTAGACTAATGTACACAAATTCCTGCATAGGGTTACCATACAAAATGGTGATGACTGCATGTTATGAGCAATTTTAAGATATTTGAGGCTGGGCGCAGTGGCTCGCGCCTGTAATCCCAGCACTTTGGGAGGCCGAGGCGGGTGGATCACCAGGTCAAGAGATCGAGACCATCCTGGCCAACATGGTGAAATCCCGTCTCTACTAAAAATACAAAAACTAGCTGGGCATGGTGGCATGCGCCTGTAGTCCCAGCTACTCAGGAGGCTAAGGCAGGAGAATCACTTGAACCCAGGAGGTAGAGGTTGCAGTGAGCCGAGATCGCACCACTGTACTCCAGCCTAGTGATAGAGCGAGACTCCATCTCAAAAAAAAAAAAGATATTCAAAGGGTGACTAGAGGCAAACTTACAACTCTAACCACCACCTCAGTAGCACCACTACTTTATTTCTTTTTTTTAAAGAGATGGGGGTCTCACTATATTGCCCAGTCTGGACTCCAACTCCTGGCCTCAAGTGATATTCCTTCCTCAACCTCCTGAGTAGCTGGGAATACAGGTTTATACCACCAGGCCAGGCCACTTTATACTTTTGCAGATGTTTGTTGTTAATTTTGAAAACTTACTCTGTGCTTCAAGCTCTGTCCTCAAAAAGCCTGACCTGACAGGTGTTACTTAATAATATGTCACTTGGAGTTCTAAATTGGCAGCTGCCACTTTTATAGGAATTCTTCCCACAATAAAAAGTACTGATTGTATTTCTCATTTTTCTCAAAAGGCTTTCCTTTTCCTCCAATGTTTTCTCAAATTGCTGCTTCCATTGATTGATCTATTATTAGAATAGAATGATTTTTATGGTATGTGCGATCCTTGAGGGCCAGGTTTACACATCCCAGTATCTACACATCCCAGTATCTACACCCCGCTCAGCTCCTAGTACACAGCCTGATAGAGTTTTGGGCAGTCATATAAGTAGTTATTAACAGAATAAGAATGGGCCAGGCGCAGTAGCTCAGGCCTATAATCCCAGCACTTCAGGAGGCCAAGGTGGGAGGATCATTTGAGCCCAGAAGTTTAAGATCAACCTCGGCACCACAGGGAGACCCCAGGTCTACAAAATAAAATGTAAAAAGACACAAAACCAAACAAAATTAGCAGGGCATGATGGCACTTGCCTGTGGTCCTAGCTACTCAGGAGGCTGAGGTGGAAGGATCACTTGAGCCCAGGAGGTCAAGGCTGCAGTGAGCGATGTTTGTTCCACTGCACTCCAGCCTGGACCACAGAGTGAGACCCGGTCTCAAAAAAGTAAATAAATAAATAAATAGATATATCCATACAGTGAAATATTATCAATCCATAAAAAGAATGAAGTTCTGACACTTGCTACAACGTAGGTGAATCTAGAAAACACTATCCAAAGTCAAAGAAACCAGACACAACAGGACAAAGATTACACAATGCCCTTTCTATGTAAGGTCCGGCGTAGCAAAGCCACAGACGCAGAAAAGAGATTCATGTTGCCAAGGGGCTGGGGAGAAGAGATGGGAAATGACTCATGGGGGGCACAGGGTCTCTTTCTGCAGTGATGAACATGTTGTGACTTAGACAGCGGTAATGTGTGCACAACCACTGAAATGTGCCATTTTAAGGGGTGAATTTTATGGCATATGAATTATATCTCAATTGTTTAAAAAAGCTAAGGGGCCGGGTGTGGTGGCTCAAGCCTATTATCCCAGCACTTTGGGAGGCTGAGGCAGGAGGACCACTTGAGACCACAGAGAGAGCACATTTGCAGGAATCTGCATACATTAATCTAAAAAGAATTAAGCCTGGGCAGCATAATGGGACCCCATTTCTCCAAAAAACTAATTTTCTCCAAAAACCATAAAATAAAATAAAGTTAGCCAGGCATGGTGGTATGTGCCTGTAGTCCCAGCTACTCAGGAGTCTCAGGTGGGAGGATCACTTGAGCCAGGAGGTGGAGGCTGTAGTCAGCCATGTTCCTTCTGCTACACTCTATCCTGGGTGATAGAAGGAGACCCTGTCTCAAAAAGACAAAACAAAATAAAAACAAAAACAGGGAGGCCTTGCAGCGATCAGCCTTCTGGGATGGCTGCCCTGCTTATTTTTCTATTGGATCTTTATTTGCTTTTTCTAAAACCTCTATATGAAAACATCCAACCTTTGAGCAGCAAATCTAGGCAACAGCTTGCTGGAAGGAGGGGAAGTAAGGAAATGCTGATGGATTTTGCTTGTTGGTGGTGATTGGGGTGGGGTGCAGGGGACTTTTATTGTTATTTCTAGCTTTTTATTTGACTGTCAAATATCTGCTCAGCTGCTTTAAAACACCAGGATGGGAATATAAAGCCAAATAATTCAAGATAATATTTTTTTGCTTCATTCCCCAAATGGTATCAGCAACTCTTCAGACTAACAGCAGTTCCAGCAGGTGGGTCCCTCATCCTTTGTGAACTATTTGTACCAGATGGAACGTCTGTAAACATACAGTCTCTCTGTGTCTTTTAGGTTCAGCCAGAGCTATGTCTCTTTCTCTTCGTGGCTCCCAATGGCAACCAGACAGTACTGAATCATGGAATCAATCCATCAATTCATCACCATGTCTTTTAGCCTTCAAAGTAAACCAAGCTTGTCACCTGAAAGTGAACCTTCCTTCAAAGTATTTTTGGTTTTGGTTTTGTTTTTTGAGACAGAGTTTCACTCTTGTTGCCCAGGCTGGAGTACAATGGCGCGATCTCAGCTCACTGCAACCTCCTCCTCCCGGGTTCAAGTGATTCACCTGCCTCAGTCTCCCAAGTAGCTGCGATTACAGGCGTGCACCACCACGCCAGCTAATTGTGTATTTTTTGTAGAGATGGGGTTTCATCATGTTGGTCAGGCTGGTCTGGAATTCCTGACCTCAGATGATCCAGCCGCCTCGGCCTCCCAAAGTGCTAGCATTAGGATTACAGGCATGAGCCACCATGCCCAGCTAATTTTGCATTTTTAGTAGAGATGGGGTTTCACCATATTAGTCAGGCTGGTCTCGAACTCCTGACCTCAGGTGATCCACCTGCCTTGACCTCCCTTCAATGTATTTGAATAGTAGGAATGGAAAAGAAAACGGAACTCCTTAAGCCATTTCCAAACATCTTTTTGCATATTATTTTTCTTACTCCAAATTTCAACATGATTTTGGTACCTCCCACCATGGGGTTGTATGGTGTTTGTCTTTGGTTTTGTGTGTGTCTGCATTTAGCTGAGACAACATCTGGAAAAAAGTTGTATTTTTAGATCCAAGCCTAACTATTCTGAGATACTGGTTGTGAACTGGGGGCTACTGTGGCCCCCCAGGAGACATTTGTCAATGTCTGGAAGGAGTTTTGGTTGTCACAGTTGGTGGGGGGTGCAACTGGCGGCTAGTGAGTCCACATGAGGGGTGCTGCTAAATACCCCACCACACACGGGACAGACCCCAGGACAAAGAATCCTCCAAGGCTTTTTAAGGGGAACCCTGGGGCCCGAAGACTACCTGCTGTGGCAGACAGGGCATTACCTTCAGACAGCATGCTCAGGGCTTCGTCAGAAGTCTGCCCACCTACACGAGACACCTTCCTGGAAGCAGGGTTTTCATGGGGCACGTGGGAGTCCACTGGGGATGGGTAAGCCCCCTCAGCAGCCGAGGTGGTCAGTGATTCCCACTGGATCTCCTTCCTGGGAGACTGAAAACCCAGGCTGCATCCTGTCCAGCCATAGAAGGCCAAAGACAAGAGAAATCCCTGGGCTGGATTCAAGATTCCCTGGAGAGGACAGAAAGACACATGGCAGTCAGTGCAGCATAGCAGGAGTCAGAGCCCTGGGCTGTCACAGAGCGACACACTCCCCTCAGCATGCCCACAGGGCTGGCCTGGCTTGGAAATGACCATGGGTTGGCTGGTGGCTGGTTGGGTGGCTGGTTGGTGGGTTGATTTGGGGCAAGATGAAGACTGGGCACAGTACGTGCTGTACACTCAAGAGTGCCTGAAAATAGTGGGGGTGGGGAGAGGAGGGGGCAGGAGGAGCTGGAGTAGAGAAGGGAAGAGAGGGGACAGGGGATGAGAGAGGAAGGAGGGCAGGAGAAGGAGAAAGCGAGAGGGGAGGGTGGGGGAGGAGAAGAGGCCAGGAGGAGGAGAGGCGGAGAGGGAGCACTGTAGTGCAAGGACTGAACCGCCAGCTCCCCCTGCAGCCTGGGGGCTTCTGTTCTCCACAGTTTGCCACCCTGTGCTGCCTAGGGAGCACTTGATATAATAAGGTTTCTGAGGCTCAGGCAGAGTCTGGGAAACATCTCTCCACTTGTGTGTGCTGAGGACATACAAAGTTCACCAGAGGAACCCAGCCAAGCTCCAAACCACATGCAGGGACGGAAGGGCCAGTGTTGGTTCCGTTTGAAAGTCTTTGTGAATGAGACTTTCCCCATTTCAAAAGCAATATAAATATGGATTCGGTGTAGAACAGAGAGTGTGCATCTCCCTGCCGACAACACGCACGCATTTCTTCTTATAAAGGCGAGAGGAGAGAGCACTGGCGCGGTCTGCCCGTGCAGCTTCCACCCCCACCACTTCGTGTGTGTCCACCAATATCTTTCCATACACGGATGTTTTTCTTTTTTATTTTTTTTCATTGTTTCCCCCTTGGAAAAAAGATAATCATGTTTTTCTGTAGTTGTAATTGGTATAACTGTATATATTACATTTTCCAGTTAATACCAGAGATTTCATAATCATCATTTTTAACATCTGAGTAATATTCCATCAAGATGAAAGACCATGATTTACTTAACCATTTCTTTTTTTCTTTTTTCTTTTTTTGAAATTTGGGTTGCCTATAATGCTTTACAATTATGAAGGATAATGCCACCAGGAATATCTTCATCTGTCTGGCTTTTTCATAGTCTGAAACGGTCCTTCAAGATCCATGCTCTGATATTGCGAGACTGCCAGGAGCTCTGATACACTGTGCCGAACTGATTGACCAGAGGTGAAGCATTTAATAGGGATCCCAACAACAAACCAAATAGCCAGCTAGCACACTAAGGCCAGGAGCCTATTTAACTCCTCCTGTGTTGAAATACAATATATTGTCCTTCTGACTGCTTCTTTTTCTTCTGATTTTTTTTCAAACAGAAAATGTTAAATCTAGATAATTAAAAAATGAGAGATGGGGGTCTCCCTACATTGCCCAGGTTGGTGGCATACATCTGTAGTCCCAGTTACTCAGAAGGCTGAGACAGAGGATTGCTTTAGCCCGGGAGTTTGAGGCTGCAGTGAGCTATGATCGTGCCACTGCTTTCCAGCCTGGGTGACAGAGTGAGACCTCGTCTCTAAAACAAATAAATAAATTAAATAATTAACTAATTATAATAAAATACAGATTGACCTACCATAATAAACCACGTGGTCTTGGCTGCAGTTCTGACAGGTTTCAAAGAACCTCCATTGATATCTGTTTGCATCTCAAGATAGAATAAAAGGCTTTCATTGATGATATTCGACAACCAACTGTTGGAAAGAAAATGGCAGCAGATAAAGAGAAGATGCAATGAAATTCATTTTTAAATGCTGGGGTGGGTCAAAGAAGAATATCTACCAAGACCTAAAAGTACTAGCTCTCGGTACAGACATGACCACTTCTGCAGTAAGAAACTAGGAGGGCGGGGTGCGGTGGTTCCTGCCTGTAATCCCCGCACTTTGGGAGACTGAGGCAGGAGGATTGCTTGAGACCAAAAGTTTGAGACCAGCCTGGGCAACATAGTGAAACTCGTCTCTACTAAAAATAAAAAATAAAAAAATTTAACCAGGTGTGGTGGTGTGCACCTGCAGTCCCAGCTACTTGGGAGGCTGGGGTGGGAGGATCGCTTGAGCCCAGGAGATTGAGGCTGCAGTGAGCTATGAATGTACTACTGCACTCCAGCCTGAAAGACAAAGTGAAACCCTGTCTCAAAAAGAATTAAGAAAAAGAGAAAAGAAATGAAACTAAGAGGAGCCAGCACACTAAGAGGAGCCAGCACACTAAGAATTTAAAAAATAGAATTTGTTTTCTCAGTCTAAAGCACAGATCAGCAAATCCTTCCAACGGTAACACTCAATACCACATCTGGGTGTAAGATTCTAGCACTGCATCAAATAACCCAGAATTCATTCTTTGTTTGAAGAGCAACTTACAGTTTTGGTGGAGATCAAACCAATTTCTTGTTGACATTTTATGTTAGAATTTTTCAATGTTATTTTAGGTGGCTCAGTGAAATATGAAATGTTGACCTGAGTGTATTGTTAGTAGGAGATGATTTATATATCTCCAAAAAAGGTGTCCTAACAAAGCTCATATCAGGTGATTTATGATTACTATTATTTTTTAGAGACAAGGTTTTGCTCTGTCACATAGGCTGGAGAGCAGTAGCATGATCATAGCTCACTGTAGCCTTGAACTCCTAGGCTCGAGTGATCCTCCTGCCTCAGCCTCCCGAGTAGCTGGGACTGCAGGCATGTGCCACCATGCCTAGCTAATTTTTGTTGTTGTTGTTGAGTGGGGTCTCACTAAATTGTCCAGGATAGTTTTGAACTCCTGGCCTCAAGGAATATGCCTGCCTCCAATTACCAAAGCACTGAGATTACAGGCGTGAGCTACCACAACAGGCACAGGTAAATTTTTAACGTCACAAGTACTTGCCCTGTCCTGCAAGGTACTGATTCACCACAGCGCAGGATGTTCTGATTTCAATCTTTTTTTTTTTTTTTTTTTGCATTGGTTACAGGCCTATTTTCAAAGCATCCACCTGAAAGGTTTGGACAGGATACCAGTGGTGGGGAAAAATGAGGAAAGACAAACTGCTCAGCCTGTTCTCCAACCTTCTTGACCAAAGATGCGCCCCTGCCCCTCTGTCAGATACAGGAATTCTGGTGTCAAGAGCGAGGCAAATGGGTGAGTTTATAAAGCATGACTGGCTGAGTGTGGTGGCTCACACCTGTAATCCCAGCATTTTGAGAGGTTGAGGCAGGAGAATCCATTGAGCCCAGGAGTTCAAGATCAGCTTGGGCAACAAAACGAGACCCCCACCTCTACAAAAAAATATAAACAATTAGGGCTGGGTGCAGTGGCTCGTGCATGTAATCCCAGCATTTTGGGAGGCCAAGGCAGGTGGATCACTTGAGGTCAGGAGTTTGAGATCAATCAGCCTGGCCAAAATGGTGAAACCTCAACTCTACTAAGCATACAAAAATTAGCTGGGCATGGTAGCACACACCTGTAATCCCAGCTACTCGGGAGGCTGAGGCATAAGAATCTCTTGAACCCAAGAGGCGGAGGTTGCAGCGAGCCAAGATCACGCCATTGCACTCCAGCCTGGGCAACAAGAGTGAGAATACTTGGGCGGCTGAGGTGGGAAGATCACTTGAGCCCTAAAGGTCAAGGCTGCAGTGAGCCGTGATTGTGCCACTGCATTCCAGCCTGGGAGCCTGGGTGACAGAAAAAGACCCTGTCTCAAAAAAATAAAAATAAAAAATAAAAACCCAGCCCCTTTGTTTTGGTTAACCCCAACAATGCACATGGTTGGGACATTTCGAAACTAGACTTGGGCATTTGTGTTCTAAGGGCTTTATATATAATTTGAGTCAATTTGAATGTTTTTCCAGAAATTCATGAATTTTTTGTTCCCGTCCTCTGTGCCTTTCCTCAAAGGGCACCCAGCACAGTCTCAGAGATCTCCTTCCCAAAGGCTCTTCCCTTTGGAACTTCTGCTCACCCATGCAACATGGCAAGTTGTTTTCAGAGCCCTTCCCACTAGCAATGAATATATTCATATACAGAAGAAAGGTTACCAAATAATTAAAACCAGCATTATTTTGAAAAACCGGATCTTGATCATGGCTCCCATCCTTCTCTCGTTCTCTGTGTAAATGCCTTGTCTTCCTTTCAGTAAAGAAGCCACTGTGAAGAACAGAAGGAACTACATGCAGCGTTTATTATTCATGTTTACTGAGTGACAGAGAAGGCAATGGAAACAGATGTGAGCCCACAAGCAAAGCCAGAGGGGCAGGAAGCAAATCAAGTCACTGACATTCATTCCTCACAATTGCAGGTTGGACTCCTCATAGACCCTAAGGAAGATATATATTTTTAAACGTTTACTTTGAAATAATTTTGGATTTACATAAAATTTGAAAAGATGGCACAGAGAGTCCCTGTATACCCCTACCCTTTACCCAGATTCCCTTCAATATCAGCATCTTATGCAACCATGGGGATGTTCTTCACAATGATGAAATTAATGCTGGTACATCACTATGGACTAAACTCCCAATTTTGGCTGGGTGCAGTAGCTCAAGCCTGTAATCTCAGCACTTGGGAGGCCAAGGTGGGTGGATCATTTGAGGTCAGGAGTTCGAGACCAGCCCGGCCGACATGGCGAAACCCCATCTCTACTAAAAATACAAAAATTAGCCAGGCTCGGTGGCGGGTGCCTATAATCCCAGCTACTCGGGAAGCTGAGGCAGGAGAATCACTTGAACCCAGGAAGCAGAGGTTGCAGTGAGCCAAGATTGCGCCACTTTACTCCAGCCTGGGCAAAAGAGTGAAACTCCATCTCAAAAAAATAAAAATAAAAATAGTCCACACTTGTTAAAGTACTTAAAAAATTTGAATTTATGTTTATAGACAAGTTAGAAAATATTTAGAAGTTTAGAGAAGTATGAATGAGCCATGGTCCCTCCACCCAGAGATAACTACTGTTAGTGTAGTTTCTTTTCTTAGTGTATTTCTTTTCAGTCTTTTTTCTATAAGTCATTTCCATGTGTTTTATGAGCTCAAATCACTATTTTTGATGAGATTTTGTTTTAAAGTGCTATATTTAACATGCTATATTTAAATGTAGATATGTGCTGGGCGCGGTGGCTCATGCCTGTAATCCCAGCACTTTGGGAGGCGGGTGGATCACCTGAGGTCAAGAGTTTGAGACCAGCCTGGCCAACATGGCAAAACTGTCTCTACTAAAAATACAAAAGAATTAGCCGAGCATGGTGGTGCACGTCTGTAGTCCCAGCTATCCAGGAGGCTGAGACATGAGAATCGCTTGAACACAGGCGTTGCAGTGAGCTGACATCGCTCCAGCCTGGGTGACAAAGCAAGACTCCATCTCAATAAAAAGAAAAAAAAGTAGATATGAAGAGACTGGTCCAAAGAACCACAATAATTTCCCATTACCAGTGACAGAGTACTCTGAACAATGTTTTTTAAAAGTTCAACAATTAACAGGTGATCCTGAAAAGACCTCTCAGTTAAGGCAAATTTCCTTATTCCCATTCTGCCCTTGAGAGACCCCTGGGAGCCTGAGGAGGTGGGAGGCTCACTCCAGGACACACTTCCTCGAGGGGAAAGTAGGGGCTGGACTGCAGGTCCCCAGCCCCCGCCTAGAAGTCTTTCCCAGACATGCTGTCAACGACTTCACTCCTCTTATCCTTTTCTAACCATTGACCTTGACTCATTTCCTGTGCTCCACTTCCTGTTTCCTGCCTGTCTGAGAAAAAACGTCAGCCAAGTGCATTATGGGACTGGAGCTGCCTCAGTATGCACTCAGTCCCTTCCCCCTCCTCTCTCTTTTCCTTCAGTCCCTTCCCCCTCCCCTCTCTTCTCCTTCTGTTCCTCTCACACCTCCATAATCATCAAAGGGCACTCCTGTGGTCGATCCAGGAAAAGCCCAGCACAGAAGTGAAAAGTCAACTAGTCCTGGCACTGAGCTAACAAACGATGGCACAGAACTTGTGCAGACAAAGGCCTGCACATTCTCATTTATTGAACCTGCTCACTTTCTGCAGCTGTGTTTTGCTGATATCTGTGGGGGATGATGAATGAGGTCAACTGCCCTGGATAATTCCAGGACAACATGTGTCACTGTCTGAGCCCAAGGCATGGGGCTGCTCCCAGTGGCCGTGTACCCACTAAATACCCTAGTATTTACCTGCAGTCACTGTCTTTTGGAACAGGATGGGGTTGGCCACGAGAACCAGCAGCAGGGGCAGGTACATGGTGACATAGTGGGGGATGGCGTGGTCCAGGCCCCGCTCACACCTGAGAGAGGAAAATCAAGTCATTCTTAAAAGCAAAGCTTTGGCTAAAAGACATCTACTTATCTGGAAGTCAAGATAAGAGGATGAGAATGAAAAGGGAAATGCATAAATCTGCTTCTGACTGCCCAAAGGAAATGTGAGTCATTTCTCATGTCTGGAACAAGCAGTAAATTGCAGGAGAGTAAGGGAGATCAACCATGTTTCTGTCTCATAAATGGCAGGATCCCTAAGGCATTCCACTGGAGGAAGCTTTTAAAGGTTGCTGCTGGGAAAAGATCGGAAAAGAAAACACACTGGGATGAGGGATTCCCTGCACTGGGTCTCAAGGAAAAAAAGGAATTCAAGTAGAGACCAAGGTACTCCATTAAGTAGTTAGGTTTTAAGTACTTACTACATGGTTTTGGGCAATAACATGAATAAGATCCAGTCCCCGGGCTTGAACAACTCAAAATATACCAGCTGCATATTTCAGAGGAAATGTGTTCCTATGGTTATGGATAACAATAGTTTCAGAGGTTCTTGTCAGGGAAAAGGACAAAGATTTCTACTGAGGGGTCATAGGAATCATTGGTCACCATAGAGTGTGCTGGAGGGCCCCACACACGTATGTTACCAAGGTAACAACTCTCAGCTGGGAAATGCTTAATGTAGGAGAGAAGCAAAATGGCATGGAGGAAAAGGAAACTGACAGCAAAGGGGAGGGAGGTCTGCTCCAGCTCAACCAAGAGGGAGGCGAAAAGCAGCTGACCAAACAGCCTCGTGGCCACGGAAGGGGAAATGACAAAAATAAATTAAAGCACCCTTAATATTCACAGAATGGTCAAACCAGAGGGGAAATAGGCAGAAAATGTAAAAAATAAAATCAGGCAGGAAAAATGCAACACTCGTCTCCTCTTGCCATAAGAAGGATTACTATACCACCTCTCAACGCTGCCACCTTCTTTTAACAGGCGGTTTTATCTTCAGCTGTAGAGGCTAAATTTGATCTGGAAAGGCTTGAAAGGAGAAAGAGAAACAAGAGGAGAAAGAGAAGTGACTACTCTGATACAAAGACAGAAAGGAAATAACAAGAGAGTGAGACTGTGAGCATGAAGAATGCCGAGTGCCCTGGGTCAGGTGATATGAAAATGAAGAGATGACTGAGGATAAGATGCTTAAAAGGAGCAGTTCCTAAAGACCCTGGTAGCACCTCAGGGCTCCCGGTGTGCCCTGCAGCAATGGCGCCCTCAGGCTCAGATGCAACTCTGCCAGGAGTCTCCAGGGTCCCACAAGCGAGGGAGAGCCACAGAAACTCCCTTTCCAACTAAGTACATTTCGTTACAACAGCTGCTGACACTGCATCTGTCCTTTTAAAGTTACCCAGGAAAACAGACTGTACAGATGGATCTAACTACCGAGCTTCCTGCTTGTATTCATGATTGACAAGGCAACACCAATTTGGAGACATCTAACTGAGCAGCTACAAGAAGCCAGAAAAGAGAGGGAGAAATGATCTACACCAATTTTTTCTGTAGATTTTTTTCCGTGAAGGAAGAGACAGTAAATATTTTCAGCTTCACGGGCCACACTGTGGTCTCTGAGGCAACTACTCAACTCTGATGTTGCAGTGCAAAAGCAGTCATAGTACGTAAAGAAATGAGTGTGACTCTATTCCAATAAAACTTTATTTACAAAAACAGAAGAAGGCTGGATTTGTCCTGAGGCCTACACCGTGTTGATCCCTGGTATAAAATCACAGACACAGACACTGTCCACTTCTGTTTCCCATTGGAAGTTAGAGTATATATCCTTGGAAAGACCTTGGCTTTGCAACTGAGAGTTGCACAGACAGGAATGTAAACTTGAGGAAATGCCTGAGACAGTTGCAGCGGCCATATCTCCCTCTGAGTGCGGGATGGAAGAGAAGTGAGAAAGCGTAGGAAGCAAAGCTGGAGAATGGGCCCTGCCCAGCACTCCCTTTGGACTCTTCTACATTATCCTATACTCATTCCTAGAATGTTAAGCCCACCTGCTCATCCAGAGGAAGCCTGAAGACCAAAAACTTAAAAGTGGGCATGAGAAAACTGTACCAATACGGGGGCTGAGGATACACCTAAAACTTTGCATGCACACTTACATGGAGGGGAATATGCAGAAGCTTTGTGTGCATCCTTGTGTGCACGGGCACCTATGCACACAAATGAGAAAGGCAGAGGCAGGGAGGATGACTCCAGGGTCATTCTCCTAGCTATTGTAGTCAGCCCTCTGGGGCTGGGCCATGAGCATGGCTTCACATGGCCCTGAGACAATAGCCTAACCTCCAAGGTGTCCACTCTGTGGGTCGGGGCTCAGGCATTCCCTGCAAGAGAACACACGCTGAGCCAAGGATGGGGCTGCCTGTGGCACTGGAGTCCCAGCTTACCTGGACACAGAAGGGTAGTAGAGCATGGCGGCTCCCTCCATGCAGAGCAGGGTGGCCAGGCCCCACGCCATGATGTGGTACAGCAGGATGGTGCTAGGGGACAAGCACAACAGCAGCCACAGCTCAGTGCGGCACAGAGGCCTGACTGGAACTGCCAGGCCAGCTCCTGCACTCTGGAAAGGTCAGGAAAATGTACACAGAGGAAAGCCCCTTGGCAAAGAGCTTCCTCATGCTGCTGAGGTTGGTTGGTTGTTTTCCATTGAGGTGAAATTCACATCACATTAAATTAACTATTTTAAAGTGAACAATTCAGTGGCATTTGGTACATTCACAATGCTCTGCAGCCATCACCACTGTCTCCTTCCAAAATGTTTTCATCATTCCAAAAGGAGACCCCATATTCATTAATTGGTGATATGGTTAAGCTTTGTGTCCCCACCCAAATCTCATCTAGAATTGTAATCTCCATAATCCCAAGGGATAGACCAGGTGGAGGTAACTGAATCATGGGGGTGGTTTCTCCCATGCTGTTCTCATGATAGTGAGTGAGTTCTTACGAGATCTGATGGTTTTATAAGGGGCATTTCCCCTATCGCTCAGCCACATTTTGAACAAGGTGCCCTGCTTTCCCTTGGCCTTCCGCCATGATTGTAAGTTTCCTGAGGCCTCTGGAGCCATATTGAACTGTGAGTCAATTAAACCTCTTACCTTTATAAATTACCCAGTCTCGGGCAGTTCTTCATAGCAACATGAGAACAGACTAATACAAATGGTCACTCCCCTTTGCCCACCTCCCAGCCCCTAACAACCACTAATCTAGTTTCTGTCTCTGTGGATTTGCATGTTCTGGATATTTCATGTAAATGGAAGTATATGTTACGTGGCCTTTTGTACCTGCCTTCCTTCACTCAGCATAATGCTTTTCAGGTTCACTGATGTTGTAGCATGGATTAGTTCTTCATTCCTTTGTTTCTTTTAGTATTTTTTTGAGGCAAAATCTCACTATGTTGCCCAAACTGGTCTTGAATTCCTGGCCTCAAGCCATCCTCCCACCTTAGCCTCCCAAATTGCTGGGATTATAGGCATGAGCACTGCTCCCACCTTTCTTTCCTCTTTTTGTGGGAGTTGGGGGACAGGGTCTTGCTCTGTCATCCGGACTGGAGTGCAGTGGTGCAATCTCAGCTCACTGCAACAGTCTCCCGAGCTCAAGCAATCCTCCCACCTCAGCTTCCTGAGTAGCTAGGACCACAGGCACATGCCACATGCCACCATGCTTTGTATTTTTTGTGGAGATGGTGTTACACTATGTTGCCAGGCTGGTCTTGAACTCCTCAGCTCAAGTGATCTACCCGCCTCAGCCTCCCAAAATGCTGGGCTTACCGTTGTGAGCCACCGGGATGGCCCTTTCTTTCCTTTTTCTGGCTGAATACCATTCCATTGTATGCATAGGCCGAGATTCACCCATCAATGGACATTTAGGTTGGTTTCCACCGTTTGTTTGCTGTGAGTAGTGCTTCTATGAACATGTGTTATGTACCAGTGGTTGTTTGAGTTCCTGTTTTGTTTTGTTTTGAGATGGAGTCTCACTCTGTTGCCCAGGCTGGAGTGCAGTGGTGCAATCATAGCTCACTGCAACCTCCAATTCCTAGGTATAAGTGATCCTCCCACCTCAGCCTCCCACGTAGCTGGGACCACAGGCATGCACCACCATGCCCAGCTAATCTTTGGTTTTTTGTAGAAGTAGGTCTCACTATATTGCCCAGGCTGGGCTCAAACTCCTGGCCTCAAGTGATCCTCCCACCTTGGCTTCCCAAAGTGCTGGGATTACAGGCATGAGCCATTGCACCTGGCTGGCTTCCTGTTTTCAGTTCTTTGAGGTATATACATAGGAGTGGAATTGCTGGGTCAGATGGTTTTTTTTTTTTTTTTCAAGATAGAGTCTTGCTCTCTTGCCCAGGCTGGATTATAGTGGCGCAATCTCCGCCTTCCAGGTTCAAACAATTCTCCTGCCTCAGCCTCCCGAGTAGCTGGGATTACAGGTACCTGCCACCACACCTGGCTAATTTTTGTATTTTCAGTAGAAATGGAGTTTCACCATGTTGGCCTTGCTGGTCTCAAAACCCTGACCTCAAGTGATCTATCTGCCTTGGCCTCCCAAGGTGCTAGAATTATAGGCGCAAGCCACCACGGCTGGCTGTCAGATGGTATTTCTATTTTCAAGTTTTTGAGGAACCACTGAACTGTTTTCCACAGCAGCAGTATCATTTTATATTCCTACCAGCAATGTTCAAGGGTTCTAACTTCTCCGTATCTTTGCAAGCCTATTTTACAATTTTGATTATTGCCATCCTAGTGAGAGCGGTTGCTGTTTTCGAGACTTGATCTAAACAGAACCCATCTCGGTAAGACCATGGAATAGGAAGTTCCACCGCCAGTACACCCTCTGATGGCATTTTTCTGTTCTCATTGGCTATGGTCTCACTGTCTGTGTCCTCCCCCCAAATTCATGTTAAAATCCTACTCCTCTAGGGGATGGTATCAGGAGGTGGGGCCTTTGGGAGGTCATGAGGTCATGAGGGTGGAGCCTTGTGAGTGGGATTAGAGCCCTTATAAAAGGGACCTCAGACAGTGCCCTCACCCCTTCCACTGTGTGAGGACACGGCAAGAAGGCACTGTCTATAAGCTAGGAAGTGTGTTGTCGCTAGACACCGAATCTGCCACACCTTGTTCTTGAACTCCCGGCCTGCAGAACTGTGAGTAATACATTTCTTTTTTTACAGGCATGCCCCACCACATCCGCCTAATTTTTATATCTTTAGTAGAGATGGGGTTTCGCCATGTTGGCCAGGCTGGTCTTGAACTCCTGACCTCAAACGATCTACCCACCTCAGCCTTCCAAAGTGCTGGGATTACCAGCGTGAGCCACCACGCCTGGCCATACATTTCTGCTGTTTATGAGCTGCCGCCAGTCTGGACGGACTAAAACTCCACCTCACGGGCACAGTACTCACCAGGTGCTCCTCCCAGCTGTCCACGCCCACTCAGCCTCCCCACTTATTCCTCTTACAGCCTCATCCCAGGAAGGTGCTCTGAGGCTCAACAGGTCTGAACTGAATGCAAACACCTGGCACATTACTAGCTGCATCACCTCAGCCAGACCCACTTCTCAGAGCCATGGGTTGCTCCTCTCAGCCAGGTGAACGTGGAAACCTTCTGTGGCCTGCCTGTGCCACTATGCTAAGGGCCAGCTGGATGTCAGGCCCAGCTGCTTTTTGCTACTTACGCTGCCCTCCAGGGCAGGCTGGCCATCCCCGCCCGCCTCCACTTCCCACAAGGCTGGGCCTGCCCTACATGCCCGGCTGTCTTCGCTTTGAGGACAGTCAGGAGGCCCCAGCAGTGGGATTTGCAGCATCCTGTGCTCAGGGAGGGTGGAGACATGTGCTGGACCATCAGCACTGTTACTCTGGGATTTCCCTTCAGGTGCACATTCTCTGCAAAAGAGGGGCCAGTGATAGGCGATGCTTCCCATGCCCTTAACCTGTAACACAGCTGTCAGCACGTGCAAAGGTAATGCCAGGTTGAAAGGAATGAAATACTAATGCGTGCTACTCTACGTGTGAACCTCAGAAACAGAATGCTGAGTGAAAAGCCAGACACCAAAGGTGCACATACTGTATGATTCCGCTGACATGGGGGGTGGCTGCTAACGGGTTCAGGGTGTCTTTTTGGGATGGCAGAAATGTTCTGGAACTAGTAGTAGCGGTGCTAACTGATATATAACTTTGCCGATGGCACTAAAAGCCATGGAACTGCACACTTTCAATAGGTGAACATGACAGTATTTAAGTTACATCTCAATTAAAAGAATAACAGAGTTGTATCAGTGCAGTATGTCACTCAGTGTACATTGGCTGAATGTTTACTGAGCAAAGATCAGGCCTGTTCTAGGCACAGGAAACAGAGCCCCTGTCCACATGGGGGTGAGCATCTTGAGAGATGACACAGAAGAAGCAGTGTGATGTCCCAGCCTGTGCCCATAGCTGGATGGAGAAGATTTTACACGAAGTCAGGCTTGTAGCTGTGATTAATCTAAGACATGAGACTATGTTTGTTGTTGTTGTTGTTTTAAGAGTCAGGGTTTCCCTCTGTCACCCAGACTAGTGTGCAATGACACAATGATAGCTCACAGTAACTTTAAACTCCTGGGCTCAAGCCTGCCTCAGCCTCCAAAGTAGCTAGGACTACAAGCGCTCACCACCATGACCAGCCAATTTTTTAATTTTTATTTTTAGTAGAGATGGAGTCTTGCGATGTTGCCCAGGCTGGTCTTGAACTCCTGGGCTCTAGCAATCCTCCCATCTCAGCCTTCCAAAGTGCTAGGATTATAGACATGAGCCAACATGCCCAGCAGAGACTATAAGTTAAAGTGGACAAACACTTGTGATAGCCCAAATAAGTTTCCCTAAAGATGTTCCTGTCCTAATCTCTGGAACCTGTGAATATGTTCCCTTATATGGTAAAAGAGACTGCAGGTGTGATGAAGTTAAGGATGTCTGAGATAAGGAGGTCATCCGGGTTATCTGGGTTGGCCCAATGTAACTGTCAGAATCCAGAAAAGCAGAGACTCTCAGCTGCAGGGGACCAGAGAGGAGGGAGTTTGAGAAGGACGTAACCCACCATTGCTGGCTTTGAAGATGGAGGAAAAGGCCACAAGTCAAGGAATGTGGGTTGCAGCCAGGCCTAGGGTACACACCTGTAGCCCCAGCTACTTGAGAGGCTGAGGCGGGAGGATTGCTTGAGCCCAGGAGTTGAAGGCTGCAGTGCGCTGTGATCATGCCACTGCTCTCTAGCCTGGGTGACAGAATGAGATCCTGTCTATTAAAAACAGGAAAAAAAAAAAAAAAAGAATTACAGGTTCCTTCCAGAAGCTGGGAGCCAGATGTGGCTGGAGCAGAGTGTGGGAAAGGATGGAGGGAGGGCCGTGTGTTGAGGACTGGATCACAGAAGCCTCTGTGGGCCACAGAGCCATATCACTTTAAGTCTAAGTCTGATAAGAATCTACTGGAGGGGTCTTTTCATTTTTTCAAAAAAAAAATACTGCAATAAGATAAACCTTAAAGCTTGAAAAAGGCCGGGCATGGTGGCTCATGCCTGTAATCCCAGCACTCTGGGAGGCTGAGGTGGGTAGATCACCTGAGGTCAGGAGTTCAAGACCAGCCTTCTCAACATGGTAGAACCCCATCTCTACTAAAAATACAAAAATTAGGTGGGTTTGGTGACAGGCACCTGTAGTCCCAGCTACTCTGAGGCTGAGGTGGAAGAATCACTTGAACCCGGGAGGCAGAGGTTGCAGTGAGCCAAGATCGCGCCACTGCACTCCAGCCTGGGCAACAAGAGCAAAACTCCATCTCAAAAAAAAAAAAAAAAAAAAAAAAATTGAAAAAAAAAGAATCTGTAAAAAATAAACCCAGCTATAGAAAATGAGGGGATAGCTTAGAGAAGA
The DNA here is from genome assembly GCA_963573385.1 of Cacajao melanocephalus. Classification (NCBI taxonomy): domain Eukaryota; kingdom Metazoa; phylum Chordata; class Mammalia; order Primates; family Pitheciidae; genus Cacajao; species Cacajao melanocephalus. The sequence goes on from CAUYLG010069812.1 coordinate 88,218, forward strand.
AATCAGCCAATGGCTGCGACTACAAAGTTTTTGTGAAGCTGGCAGAAAGGGAGGAGGGGCCGTGCTTGGGCGTGTGTGATTTGCTCTTTCCTACCTGATCTTCTGGCATGGAAGTGAATCCAGGTGGATCTGCAGCAAACCTTGACCTGAACCTGGGGTTTCCCAACAGAAGGACATGAACCTGGGGCTCCTCCTCAACTGTGTGGGTCCTCACAGCCCCTCCAGCAAGAGAGGTCTTATGCCTCCTGAATATCCAGCTCACCCAATAAGCAAAGAGCTCCTATCCCCATGCCCTCCCGGAGTCACCTGTGTACCTAATAGCCAAGTCTGAATGCTCAGTCCCACCCGGGAAGCTGTCTGTACAGAACCAGCGGCTACTATGTGGTCCCAGAGAGGAGAGCAGGGGGCTTGCCTTCCGCCTCCCCGCTCCCCATTCCCTGCACAGCTGGCATTCTTGCACAGCCTCTAGCTTTCATCTTTAATCTTTGTACTTCCATACACCCCACTCCGTTTCCCCCAGGAGTTGAGGCCACAGCCTTCCAGATGCCTCGGGAAGACTGAAGATGGAGGCTCTGCAGAGCTGACTAGAGCTGTCCAGTCTTGGGTTTGCCTCTCCTGTCTGATGAGACGAGGTGGGGTAGAGGGCTGGGGCTCCATGGGATGCGCAGCTGTCACTCCAAACTCTACCAGATCCCTGGCAAATATCATACCCCCCACCCCATGAGGACTTTAACTTGAAAGATCGGCTGTGTTGACAAAGGTGTCTGAGTGAGAAAGGACACCCTTCTACAATGAGACAAGAGGAAAGAAACAAGTCCAATGAGCTTCGAGAGGAGAAGAAATATTTCCAGCATATTTTGCCTCCCACACTGTGACTGGTTCCTGGAGCGGCCCTTCCCTGGCCTGGCTGGGCTGGGAGCAGGGTAGGGTTGGGGTGTGTCTCAGCAATGCGGGCCAGGAACCAGAGGCTTTGTGTGAGACTCAGATAACTAATGGAGAGGCTTTCTGCAAAGGGCTGGGTGTTGGAGACTGCAGAATCTCTGCATTCCAGACTCTGACCTGGGGCTGGCCTCTATGGAGGTGGGAGAGGGTGGGCCAGGGTGGAGCCAGGCAAGTCCAGGGCCAGAGATCTCCAGAGCCTAGGCATTGGCTCCTGGCCCCAAATTGTCCGGTAGGATGGGCCAAGCCATGCAGACAGCAGTCACATGAATAACTGATGCTACATGAATAACTGATGCCATCTGAAACCCACACTGGGGCAGAATTCTGAACTCCAATCCACAACAGATCAGGAGAAGCCCGCGCCTGCCATGGGCTGAAGACCCTCAGTCCTTTACCCACACTCCAGGCAGTTTCCGTGCCCAGGTGTGCAAAGGTCCCCCCAGACCCCGTTTCCTCTCACACTTCTGCTTTCCTACAGCAAAGAAGTGACTTCCATTCAAGACCTGCTCCAGGATTCCAAGCGCCTTCTGTATATTCCACACCTTGAACCAGAGCAGTGGTTTAACTTTAAATCTGTCTTAATGACATTTCTTAGGATTAGGATTAAAATAAAAAATATTCCTGTGCCAAAGAAAATAGCTAAGTCCTGAAAGGATCTAGACGGGAATGTGGAGTTTAATCCAGCCATTGCTGCAAAGCTGGGCCCTCTGCCCTGGAATTTTCAGGAGACCCCCCAGACCCACCAGCGGCAGTCTCTTAAAGGCCACTTGCAAAATCAACCCCACTCACAGCTCTGGAAACAAGCTGGCTCTGAAAGGGGAGCCACGGAGGCTGTTGAAGCCACGCTCTCATCCCTGGCTCAAACCACCCAGTGCATCCCCTCCGAGACCTCACAGGCAGGCAGGCTCCGGGGAGCAGGACTTTTGCCAGGTGGGAGGTGGGGGCTTGGTCTCTGGGGCTATAGCACTGCCTCCTTTCTTTCTTTTTCTTTTCTTTTTTTTTTTTTTTAAACCATCAGATTCATGAGAAAGCACTGTCTTTCTCTGCCATCGGCCCATTCCTCTTCTATGGGAGCATCAACTTCACTCTAGACAGATAGTCGTCCCAGTCCTGGAAACCTGCCCTTGCTCTGGCCTCTGGAAGGCGTCTGGATGTTTCACATCCTCAGACGCTCACCTTCTGGGTGATGGCAGGTGCCGGAAGCCACACTCTGCCCAGCACCCTTTAGACTTTAGACTCCAGCACCCCCAACATCCTGCCTTCTGATCACTGAGCTCCAAAGGAACTCCCAAATGTAGTCCTTGGGGTGAGGAGGGCTTCATGATTGCCTGTCCCAGCTTCTGAGGGCCCTGTCTGTCCTCTGGGTCCAGACAGTTCTCAGACTGCCCCGTGGGACCCCATCTCCTTTCCCCCATGTCCCGACCATGGGTGGGAGTGAAGTAATGCATCCTCCTGTGGCAGTAGGGAGCAGTACTCTTCTCCCAGCTTCCTTCCAGCACCCCAAAACCTCTCTTCTCCCCAAAACTGGCATCTATAAGACTTCCAGTTGTGTCAGACCTCCGATCTCTCCAACACTGAGTGAGGGATGCTCAGACAGAGACATGTCAATCGAGAGAGCTTCAGGGCCAAGGCTTTATCACACTGCTAATTGCCTACTGAAAGTCATATTTCCTTTTTCCCTCAGTAACATAACCTGTATGTCATGAGGGAGGCTGCATGCTCGGCTCACAGAGTCTATTTCCTACCTCCTTTAGCAGCTAAGTGTAGCATGAAACTAAGTCCTGGCCAGGCAAAGTGGCTCACATTTGTAATCCCAGCACTTTGGGAGGCTGAGGCAGGTGGATCACCTGAGGTCAGGAGTTTAAGACCAGCCTGACCAACATGTTGAAATCCTGTCTCTACTAAAAATACAAAAATAGCTGGGCGTGGTGTCAGGCACCTGTAGTCCCAGCTACTCAGGAGGCTCAGGCAGGAGAATTGCTTGAACTCAGGAGGTAGAGGTTGCAATGAGCCAAGATTGTGCCATTGCACTCCAGCCTGGGCAACAAGTGTGAAATTCCATCTCAAAAAAAAAAAAAAAAAGAAAGAAAGAAAGAAAGAAACTAAGTTCTGGCCGATAATAGGTAACTGGCATTGCATGAAACTCCCAGGATGCTACTTAAAGCTGACTCGTGGAGAACAGGCCTTTTTTGCATTGCTCTTTTCCAGCTTCCTTATGCCCAGAATGCAGGTGTGATGACTGGAGCACCAGCAGCTATATTGGGCCATGACACTTTGAGGATAGAAGCCAAACAATAGGATGGCGATGCAGGAAAATAAAAGAAACCCGATGTCCATTACAAGTGTCCTGGATTGCCTACCTCTGGGCATCTTTAGCATGAAAGAGAAACCCCTAGCTTGTTTAAGTCACTATTATTATATGTATGTTATGTCGACAAAATGAATCTTCACTGATATATCAATTGGCTGGCTCTGACCTTGACTATCTTCTTTGGAGAATTTTCACAACCAAGCATATCTCAGTTTGGTACAGATGTGTAAGACATTGGGAGTTAAGGTAAAATGATGGAAGGAACAAGCATAAAAATGAAGTAAGCACTAAGCTTCAGACCAGAGAGACCAAAGTCAATGATGTGATCTAAATAAGGACTGTCAATGATTTTGCAGCAGGGAATCTACTGGTATTACCCAATATATTCTATAGGCTACATATGGTCTCTTTTATTTCTGATATTGGCTTTAAAAGTAAATTTCTTCAATAAGTGGTGCTGGGAAAACTGGATATCCACATGCAAAATAATGAAGATGGACCCCTTAGTCACCTGTGCACAACAACCAATTCTAAGTGAATTGGCTCCCGTTCATAAGTGGACCTAAACTTAAGCATTCAACCCATAAGAAAACATAGGTCTAAATCTTTGTAACCTTGGGTTAGGCAATGATCTCTTAAGTATGACAACAAAAGCATAAGAAATCAAAGAAAAAAATAGAAAAATTAGACTTCATCAGAATGAAAAACTTCTGTGCTTCAAAGGCTTTGCACACCTGTGCATCAAGTAGGTGTAAAGACAACCCACAGAATGGGAGAAACTATTGGTGAATCATATATGTAATATCCTACTTGTATCTAGAATATATAAAGAACTCCTACAACTCAATAATAAAAACCCAAACAGGCCAATGAAATAATGGGCAAAGGAGGTGAATAGACATGAAAAGATGCTTAGCATCATTAGTCATCAGTGAAATCAAAACCATGAGGAGTTACCAATTCACACACACTAGGATGGCTAAAATTAAAACAGATAATAACAAGTGCTGGTAAGGATCTGGATAAACTGCAACTCTCACATTACTGCTAGAATGTAAAATGGTGCAGCCACCTTGAAAAGCAGTTTAACAGTTTCTTAGAGTTACCACATGGCTCAGCAATTATATACCCAGATGTTTTACTCAGGAATATGTGATGAAAACATATGTCCACACAAACACTTACATACAAATGTCCATTGCAGCATTATTCCTAGCAGTCAAAACAATGGAAGTGCACCAAATGTCCATTAATTGATACATGGATAAACAAAATGTAGTATAGCCTTACACTGGAATATTATTTAGCAATGAAAAGGGATTGTTTTAGTCTATTTAGGCTGCTATAACAAAATATCACACACTAGGTGGCTTATCAACAATTACTGCTCACAGCTCTGGAGACTGGGAGTCCAAGATCAAGGCATGGCAGATGTGGTGTCTGGTGAGGCCCTGCTTCCTAGTTTATGGATAGCACCTTCTTGCTGTGTCCCCACATGGTAGAAGGGGCAAGGGAGCTCTCTGGGGCCCCTTTTACAAGGGCACTGATCCCACCTATGACCTAATAACCTCCCAAAGGCCCCACCTCCTAATACCATCACCTTAGGGGTTAGAATTTCAACATAGGAATTTTTGGGGGGAAAGAAACATTCAGACCATAACAGGAATGAAGCACAGACACACGCGACAGCACAGATAAACTGAAGGTATTACACTGAGTTTAAAAACCCAAACACAAAAGGTCTGTACTGTGTAATTCCATTGCTATGAAATGTCCAGAATATGTAGCTCCACGGAGACAGAAAGTAGGTAAGTGGTTGCCAGGGGCTGTGGGGAGGGGGCAGCGAGGAGTGACTAATAACCAGCACAGGGATGTAGAGCGGATCATTAAAATGGTATAAAATCGATGCTGGTGATGGTTGTACAATTCTGTGAATATACTAAAAACCACTGGATTTTGGGCTTTAAACAGGGGACCTTTATAAAGCTGGGGGGTTTTGTTTGTATTGTTTCTTGAGACAGGGTCTCACTCTGTTGCCCAGGCTGGAATACAGTGACATGATCATGGCTCACTGTAGCTTTGACCTCCTGGGCTCAAGCCATCCTCCCACCTCAGCCTCCCACGTAGCTGAGACCACAGTTTCACACCACCATGCCGGGATATCTTTTTTTAAAATTTTTTGTAGAGATGAGGTCTCACTATATTTTCCAGGCTGGTCTCAAAACTCCTGGGCTCAAGCAATCCTCCTGCTTCAGCCTCCCAAAGTGCTGGGATTACAGGCGTGAGCCACTGGGCCTGGCCCATAAAGCTGTATTTAAACCAAAATGAGAACAAAAAAGCATGAAAGGAAGGGCTCCCTCCAAAGGGGACCTGATTCAAGTGGACCATGAACTTGGTGGGAGCAAATGCTTCCTGGATTTGGAGCCCTGCGTGCCACGTCCAGCTTCTGTGTCAGTTCAGCTCTGCGTGGCTGTTTCCTCAACACGCGCACATCCCACCTACTGTAACAGCTCATAGGTATCAAGAGCCTGCAGCGTGTCAAAACTATTCTTAACCATGTACATGGATTATCACATTTACTCTTCCCAGTGACCTTGTGTGATGGGTACCACTTCACAGCTGAGAAAACAGAAGTCCAGAGAAGTTAAACAACTCACCAACAGTGACACAGCTCATGAGTGACTGGGCAGCAATTCAAACACACCTCTGCCCCAGGCACCAACCACTGAGTAATTCCTCACCAAGCAGCCACCTCCAGCTCCGGCATCGTCAGCTTCCAGATTTAGCGTGAAGTGTCAATATATACATTCTTTGAAACTTTAAATATAATTAAAAATTGTTTATGCAGTGGCTCATGCCGGTAATCCCAGCACTTTGGGAGGCCGAGGCAGGAGGATCACTTGAAGCCAAAAGTTCGAGACCAGCCTGGGCTACATAGCAAGACCCCATCTCTACAAAAATAATAAAATTAGCCAAGTTTGGTGGCATATGTCTGTAGTCCCAGCTACTTGGGAGACTGAGGTGGAAGAATCATTTGAGCCTGGGAGGTTGAGGCTGCAGTGAACCATGTTCTCACGACTGCACTCCAGCCTGGGTGACAAAGCGAGACTGTCTCTAAAAATAAAAAGTAAACAATAAAATTGTTTATATACATGCCAATTCTGTTTCAGTATTTCTCCAGTTCCAAATATTTCATTTATTGAATTACTTTCTTTCCAGGTTTTTAAAATCCTCAAGATTTTGTTTTGTTATTGTGGAGATGGACTCTAAGTTTCACAGGCTGGTCTCGAACTCCTGGCCTCATGCAATCTTCCTATCTCCCAAGTAGCTGAGATTACAGGCGCAAGCCACTGTGCCTGGCTAATATTTTGAATGTGCCTTTGGCCTCTTATGAGCTGCCATGGATGTTTCTAGGCGGAGGGGCCAGCTGACAGATTCTGAATGATGATGCCTGCAACACTGCAAAATACTTTTAAATGCTCAGTGCCATCTCTAATTGTCCCTCTAAAATAGAACTAGAGCAGAAATCCCATTTCCTCGGTGAATACCTCAGTCCTGCCGATCTCCGGATCACCAAATAAGCATCCACCGCGTAGCAAAACAGCCACCAGAAGCAGGCACTGTACAACAGCTGGATCCACATCTGCAATCGAGAAGAGCCCTGCGTCAAAATGTCTGGAAACAGGTACAAGAAGCCCAGCCCATCCATGAGATGGCAGGGCAGACACCAGCATCCTCTGAGGTCAGAAAGCCACACATGACAGCTCTCAGGACACAAGTGGGCACAGCCCCTGGGACCAAGGAGGGTGTGGCCTGGGATGGGTGCAGGCATTTGCATTTGACTAAGGAACTCTGCCTTCTGGTCCACTCCTATGCAGGAAGGATGAAATTCCAAGACATGCAGTTTAAACTGGGGGCTTTCGACTAGATAGAAGCTCTTGTTCTGAGAAAGAATGAGTACGGGAAGAGGGACTCAGGCAGTCCTTCCAAAGAGGAGACGGAGCAAGGGGACTCCAGTGTTAGAAACGACACAAGGTCAAGATGCCTCACCACTGCAGGCAGAGACAGAGGCTCCACAGATGCAGTTAGGAAGCCACTGAGGACAGGGCAGTGAGGAAACTGACAATTCTGCTCCAGCACAGGGCAGTCAACACAGCGTCAGGAAATGCACTTCAAATCACTCACCTGAGCAGCATCATGGTAGATGGAGCATAACAGATATGTGTCTGTGTGTGTCTGTGTGTGTATGATATCTATTCACTTATTCAGTAATTTGTTTATATACAATTATGTGGTGGTTTTTTTTTCTTTGAAGACAGAGTTTCACTCTGTCACCCAGGCTGGAGTGCAGTGGTGTGATCTCGGCTCACTGCAACCTCCGCCTCCCAGGTTCAAGCAATTCTTCTGCCTCAGCTTCCTAAGTAGCTAGGACTATAGACACATGCCACCACACCTGGCTAATTTTTGTGTTTTTGTAGAGACGGGGTTTGGCCAAGCTGGTCTCATCTCCTGAGCTCAAGTGATCCACCTGCCTCGGCCTCCCAAAGTGCTGGGATCACAGGCGTGGCCCACAGTGCCTGGCTTATATGTTTTATTTAACATATGTAAGTATGTATTTAAACAAAATGCATCCAATGTATTGATAACTTGTTCTGCGCCAGCTGGTTTTGCCTGTGGCTCCATTTACACGGAGGATGCATTTGTGAAGTGGATGGGGAAAGGGGAGGGAGAAACAACACTTGAGTTTCTGCGGCAGCATCCCCTGGAGAGTTTTGTTAAAACATGGAGAGGGTTGGGTTCCTGATCAGCAGGGTGGGGCAGGGCCTGAGAACCTGTATTTCTTTTTTGTTGTTGTTGTTGAGACAAAGTCTCGCTCTGTCGCCCAGGCTGGAGTACAGTGGCATGATCTCGGCTCATTGCAACCTCCGCCTCCCGAGTTCAAGCAATTCCCTGCCTCAGCCTCCTGAGTAGCTGAAATTACAGGCACCTGCCACCATGCCCAGCTAATTTTTTGTATTTTTAGTAGAGACAGGGTTTCACCATCTTGGCCAGGCTGGTCTTGGACTCCTGACCTCATGATCCACCTGCCTCAGCTTCCCAAAGTGGGATTACAGGCGTGAACCTGCATTTCTAACAGACTCTCAGGGTTTGCTGCTGCTGCGATCTGAGGAACCTGAGGAACGTTAAGTAGGGAAGAGAGGGCACACAGATGGGGTGGACTTACCGCACTCCCCACGCAGAAAGCAGTAGGCCAAATGTCCGTGCCGTTCACATCCGAGATGCTGTCTACAAAATTTGGGAATCCTAACCACACGGTCGACCGGATCACGATACCTAAGCGAGAATTGGATACTATTTTGTATCTGATCCTAATCAAATCTACAGCTGACTTCTGCCTTTGTAAAAATGATAGATACATAATAGATAGACATAGGGAGAGAGGAGAGAGGAAGGAGGAAGGAGGAAGGAAGAAGGAAGAAGGAGGAAGGAGGAAGGAAGAAGGAAGAAGGAGGAAGGAGGAAGGGAGGAAAGAAAGGAAGGAAGGAAGGAAGGGAGGAAGGAAGGAAGGGAAAAAGACAAGAAGGAGGAAAAGGAACAAAGTAAGAAAAAATATACATATTGGTGTGTGCATAGAGAGAAAAATAAGACTGAAACTCAGAAAATAACAGTTTTTATTTTTATTTAATTTATTTATTTGAGACAGAGTCCCGCTGTGTCACCCAGGCTGGAGTACAGTGGCATGATCTCAGCTGACTGTAACTTCCACCTCCCAGGTTCAAGTAATTCTCCTGCCTCAACCTCCCGAGTAGCTGGGATTACAGGCACCTGCCACCACGCCCGGCTAGTTTTTGTATTTTTAGTAGAGTCAGGGTTTCACCATGTTGGCCAGGCTGGTCTTGAACTCCTGGCCTCAAGCAATCCACCCACCTCGGCCTCCCAAAGTGCTGGGATTACAGGCGTGAGCCACCATGCCTGGCCTGAAACTTAGAAAATAACCCTTATGGTAGCAAAGCAAACACAGGCACTTTAAAATAAACCATAGTTGGCCACAGTCTTATCCCTATTTTGTTTGTCTGTTTGTTTACTTGGAATATGTGATTAGCAACCTGTATTTCTCGGCTGCATTTGCAGTGGCCATGTTAGTTATTCCTCACATAAAAAAGAATTATTCAAAAAGCACAATTTGGAAGTTTGAACATATAGTTCCTTCATTCTTTGTTTAAACACTACATTTAAATCTTTCACAAATTATTTCTCAATGATTTGCTTTTAACATTCTTTGTGAGTTTCTCTCACTATTTATTAGACTGAAATGTCTAATAAATATCCTCAAAACAGTATGCGCACTCATGGTATGCATCATCATTCTTTGTTAAGTAATGCAACATCCTTTGTTTAAAAGTACACTAGGGTCCAGGCACGGTGGCTCACGCCTGTAATCCCAGCACTTTGGGAGGCCAAGGCTGGTGGATCACTTCAGCCCAGGAGATGAGACCAGCTTGGCGAAACTCTGTTTCTACAAAAATACAAAAATTAGCTGGGTGTGGTGGTGAGTGCCTGTGGTCCCAGCTACTCAAGAGGCTGAGGTGGGAGAATCACTTGAGCCCAGAAGGCGGAGGTTGCAGTGAGTCAAGATTGTGCCACTGTACTCCAGCCTGAGTGACAGAGTGAGACCCTGTGTCAAAAGAAAATGAAAAACAGCCCAGCACAGTGGCTCACGCCTGTAATCCCAGCACTTTGGGAGGCTGAGGCAGGAATTTGAGACCAGCCTGGCTGAAATAGTGGAACCACATCTCTACTAAAAATACAAAAACTAGCTGGGCGTGGTGGTGGGTGCCTGTAATCCCAGCTGCTCAGGAGGCTGAGGCACGAGAATCGCTTGAAACCGGAAGGCGGAGGTTGCAGTGAGTCGAGAGCATACCACTGTACACTCCAGCCTGGGTGGCAGAGTGAGGCCAGGAAGGAAAGGAGGAAGAGAGGAAGGGAGGGAGGGAGGGAGGGAGGGAGGAAAAGAAAGAAAAGAAAGAAAGAAAAGAAAGAGAACGGAAGGACGAAAAGGAAGG